>JADLZN010000266.1:1810-136686 GCA_018155175.1 Sinocyclocheilus anophthalmus
GGAACGAATCAACAGGACAGTGGTCAGCATGTTGAAGAAGTACGTGTCCGCCAATCAAAAGGATTGGGATATTAAGCTTCCTCTGGTACTGATGGCCGTCAGGGCCACCCCTCACCGGTCTACCGGAGTACCCCCGTTCGAGATGATGACGGGGCGACAAATGACCTTACCGTTACACCTGCTGTACCAACCTGGTGACCTGAACTTCGTTACCGCCTATACCACTCAACAATACCTGGAAGAGTTGCATCAACACCTGAGAACAACTTTCGCCTTCACGCAACAACAACTCCAAAGAAGTGCGGAAGGTCGAAAAGCCTACTATGACCAAAAGGCCTCTCACCAGGAACTTACTGTCGGAGACAAAGTATGGTACTACAGCTTCGCCCAACCAAGGCAGAACGCTCCCCATCGCCTGTCAAAGAAACCTTCCTCACTGAACAGGACCCCATGAGATTGTGGACAAGCTCTCACCTGTTGCCTATCGAATCAAAATCAGACAAGGGCGCAGCGAGCCAGTCCTTCGATGGGTCCATCGAAACCAGATAAAGAGGGAAAAGGGGGAAGACCAAACCAACTGACACAGACCGACAATCTCATACTCTACACCACACTGACATAAATTCTGTCATTTTAGGAAGACATATAGCTATCTTTCTTAAACATAACACCTACACACTCTGCTAGGACCAACCTCTAGTAGAGAGGAGGTACTCCACACATGTGACACTCGTTTGCTGTCTCACCTCATTCGGTGTCCTTGTGTCTCTTTGTGTGTTTGTTTTGTTTTTTTCCTGTGTGTCTCTCTTTGTGTTTTTCTTTCCCTCTCTCTCACTACAATTTCCTTTCCCCTCTAGTCCCCTCATCAGGGAACTCCCTTAACTCAACTTTAAATACAGGTCCCGAAACTAGGATTGACTCCTTTCACCAAAAGTTTTTTTTGTCGTAAATCGTTGACTAGTCGACACCCCAGCGTGTACAGCTACCCTCACCTACGATCAACACGACACTGCCACGCGCATTATCCTGCCCAACCAAACATTATGGATCAATGTCCCTAAGGGCTCGATCCTCCATATAGACGATTTAGCATTGTATCACCTTACCGACGACGAGTATCAGGCTAAACTCGAAATCTCACACTTCTTCAAACAGTATTCCTTCATCCTCAATCCAGAATTGGAAGAAAGGATCAAGGAGGAAGGAACGCAACTTATTGATTTGACTCCGGTTGATACAGCTTTAGAAGCTATCGCTCGCCTTCCGCCCGCTGGCGCGCCAATCATTCAGTCTTGGTCTGCCGCTGACACAGCGCTTTAAGTGTCTACTATTGTAGGATATGTTGTGACTCTGACACTTGCCTTCCTCCTCCACAAGCGAGTGAACGCCGTTCAAGAGTCTTTCAACAAATGTACGTCCGGCGTCCCGCGCATGTTCCGACATAAAACTGACCAAGAACCTGAACCTGAACACGAGAACTCAACAAACCTGATTGAGATTACGCCTATACCGCCTCGTCGAACCTCTGACAATTAGAGCAATCTAAATGACACAATAATGATACAAGTAATCCTAAATAATGCACCCCTATGTTTTCTCAAGTTTCGAACCTGATCATTCTCAAATTACCCAAGTCCTGCACCAGGATTCAGTCAGTGATGGAGATGTTGTTTGTATCTTGTGTGTGTCTGTTCTCTCTGCCTCTTGTTCCAGTGCCCGCTGACGTTCGCAATGGGAACCTCACCGAGCAAAAGGGGGATATATGTAGGGGTTTCTATCATATACGGACACTACTATTATGCCCCTATCAAGCCATCATGAGGTTTGCTAATCACCCAGCAAATTATTCCAATATTCTGGGTCGACTTCCTGCCAGTCTTGTTGTCATCTACTCAGAGGAGTGATTAAAGATTAATTCAATCAGGAGACAACAAAGCTTTTTTTGTATCAAGGACTGAAAAGGTTCGTTCAAAACATATAGAAACCACGATGTCTTGTGACAACCAATGGATGGAACTCTCACATCCAACAGGAAAAGGATTAAGTAAATTAACTAGTGCCCATAGGCCCGCCCCAAGTGGGGAGGCCAGAAACGTGACTACACAGGACTTCCCATCAACATGCGATTCCTGAAAAAACCCCCAACGGACCGCGGCCTTATGTTTACAACCAAAAGAAACAGACCTTGCTGACGATTTTAAAAGACAATGTTAAAAGTAGTGAAAATGAATACCACACTGAATGTGTTATCGCGGCGTTATAAGATATATACTATATATATACACTGTACAGATATACAGTGGGTACGGACAGTATTTCCGACCCCCTTAAATTTTTTCAATTGTCTAATTGCAGCCATTGCTAAAATAATTTAATTCATCTTTTTCTCATTAATGTAACACAGCACCCTATGAAGGAAAAGAAAAAAAAAAATTGTTGACATTTTTGCAGATTATTAAAAAAGAAAAACTGAAATATAACATGGTCCTAAGTATTCAGACCCTTTACTCAGTATTTAGTAGAAGCACCTTTTTGATCTATTACAGCCATGAGTCTTTTTGGGAAAGAGGCAACAAGTTTTTCACACCTGGATTTGGGGATTCTTTGCCATTCCTCCTTGCAGATCCTCTCAAGTTCTGTCAGGTTGGATGGTAAAAGTTGGTGGACAGCCATTTTTAGGTCTATCCAGAGATGCTCAATTGGGTTTAAGTCAGGGCTCTGGGTGGGGGGGGGCCCCCGGTGGCTGGGCCATTCAAGAACAGTAACAGAGTTGTTGTGAAGCCACTCATTCGTTATTTTAGCTGTGTGCTTAGGATAATTGTCTTGTTAGAAGGTAAACCTTCAGCCCAGTCTGAAGTCCTGAGCACTCTGCAGAAGGTTTTCGTCAAGATCAAGAAATTCCCACCCCCCCGTACTTGGCCGCATCCTCTTTCCCGCGATTGCAACCAGTCGTCCTGTCCCTGCTGCTGAAAAACACCCCAACAGCATGATGCTGCCACCACCATGCTTCTGTTGGGACTGTATTGGACAGGTGAATAGCAGTGCTTGGTTTTCTCCACACATACCGCTTAGCATTAAGGCCAAAAAGTTCTATCTTGGTCTCATCAGACCAGAAAATCTCATTTCTCACCATCTTGGAGTCCTCCAGGTGTTTTTTAGCAAACTCCATGCAAACTTTCATGTGTCTTGCACTGAGAAGAGGCTTCCGTCAGGCCACTCTGCCATAAAACCCCGACTGGTGGAGGGCTGCAGTGATGGTTTACTTTCTACAACTTTCTCCCATCTCCCGACTGCATGTCTGGAGCTTAGCCACAGTGATCTTTGGGTTCTTCTCTACCTCTCTCACCAAGGCTCTTCTCCACCGATAGCTCAATTTGGCCGGACGGCCAGACTCTAGGAAGGGTTTTGGTCGTCCCAAACATCTTCCATTTAAAGATTATGGAGGCCACAGTGCTCTTAGGAACCTTAAGTGCAGAAGAAATTTTTTTGTAACCTTGGCCAGATCTGTGCCTTGCCAATTCTGTCTCTGAGCTCTTCAGGCATTTCCTTTGACCTCATGATTCTCATTTAATCTGACATGCACTGTGAGCTGTAAGGTCTTATATAGACAGGGGTGTGGCTTTCCTAATCAAGTCCAATAATCAAACACAGCTGGACTCAAATAAATGTGTAGAACCATCTCAAGGATGATCAAAAGAAATGAACAGCACCTGAGTTAAATACATGAGTATCACAGCAAAGGGTCTGAATACTTAGAACCATGTGATATTTCAGTTTTCTTTTTTAATAAATCTGCAAAAAATGTCACCCCTCCTGTGTTTTCGTCATTGGGGTGCTGTGTGTATACTGATGGGAAAACAAAAAACTTAAATGATTGTAGCAAAGGACTGCAATATAACAAAGAGTGAAAAATTTAAGGGGGTCTGAATACTTTCCGTACCCACTGTATATATATGTGTGTGTGTTGTGTTATTGAAACCATGATATTTTAATATTTGCCTTATAACTATTTTTTAGCAGACAAAGCATTTAATATGTGTGTAAGAGATGTGAAGTTTAATATTGGGTGAAAGCTTGTCTTATTTGCCGAACATTGGTGTTTGTGAAACTTTTATATTATGTATCATTCTATGGTGATAATACTTTTATCAGAAGGTATTTAAAACTTCCAGAAATACGCCCCACAGAGCATGTGACTTGTGCATGAAAAAAAAAACGTGCATATTGCTAAGCCCTGCAACAGCGTCCGATTGGAAGATCGCGTCGTGGGGCGGACCAAGGGTCAGCCTGCTTAAAATGGACACCAGGCTCTTAAGCTCGCTGGCTCGCTCTCTCACTCAAAAGAACTTTGGCTTTCACCTTGGTGAGCGCAACAAAGCGACCCACGCCGTACCACCGCACCAGCGAGACCATCTAAGAACTCAAACACTTCAGATGATTCGGCAGAACGAAAAGATTCATTGCAAACTCAGGCTTTAGGCAGGGACTGCTGCAAGCCTCTCCGTAACCGGCACAAAACCAACCCCAACGAGGGCTTTTCAAAGGACGTATTCAACGTCACAGCAACAGCCAATCAGCGAAGGACGTTCCCTCCAGCAGAATTAAATACTGCAGATATTCACTCTTGTCACCCACGAGAATGACCTCAGCTTCATTCTGTCAACCCCAGCAGAACGCAAGTAACGAACATAAATCTCTATCCTGCCTGAACGCGCTAACTTTCAGCAGTAAACATACAGCTAAAATTCTCTGCTTTGTGAAATTCTCTCTGGTGAATGAAAATCAATTGTGAAAATGAGTAGAAAAAATATGAAGACTACGGGTTTTACCCCCAACTCGCATTCTAAGAAAACTGTACACTATGTGGTGTATGTTTGTGTGTAGCAGAAGACAATTGACGGACGGCCAACATCCTAAAAATACGAAAGACATGTTTTCCTCGTAACCACACATTAGTAGGAAGTAGTGGAACAGCGAGCAGCCAAGCAGAACATCAGCTGGTAGAGACTGGAGGACCTAGAGACTTGGAGAGAGGTGCCATGCAGTAGCCAAACACAATGATTAAGTTGCTAGGTGTACTTGTCAATACTAATATCTTTATGTACACCTATTGTTGGTTTGCATTCACATTGTACACTGTTTAACTTTTCACGGAAAAATCTAATCTTTTTCTCTTATCTGTCTATCCTCTAGTAAACTTTGTATTAAAATAAGTAAAAAAAGATAGTGCCCATTAAATACAGAAAATTTGAGTAATTTATCGTGTGTTCTAGCAGTGTTGCATCTTGGTACAAAAAAAGACATCAACATCCATATGTCATCAACATCGTTTAACAACAACACGATCCTTTAGCGACTTTACCTAAAATTTTTATTGCAACAAGGCCTGCGGTGCTAGCGGAGGCAGAATCGCGCTAGTGACTGCAACGTGAGCTGGAGGCCCAGCTACATGTGGCGATGCGGCTGGAAGAGTCGCGGTGAAAAGTTGAGCCGAAGCGGGAAACGAATGAGGTTTTGCTGTGGTGAGAACTGGGGCACGGCCCAGGTTCGTTTAAGGCCCGCCACTGCGACCCAAAGCTCGAGGAGACCCGGGTCTTGTGCGGGACAATGATAGTGTCAAGTGGGCGAGTTCGAGGCTTTGCTCGATCTATTTGCAGGATGAAGAATCGATCGTACAATCAGTTGTTTACCTCCGTGAGATGGTTCATCGGTAAAAAATCTGGTTTGCTTACGCTTAAATACTATACGTTCCAATGGAGGTATATTGGACATGGCCAAATGATACGAGGATGTCGTGTAAGTTGGAAGTCTCGCCAGTGGAGTGCGAGGTTTAAGCCTCGGGTGGGTAGAGCGTGTGGCTGGTCGAGCAGAGCGACGGCCGCGATGAAGCTCGGTGGTGGTGACGACTGGCGGAAAAGGAGTGAGCCTAGGGCCGGCAGATTGCGACGGAGGATACGAAAGACCCCCAGTACAGGTCTCGTCGTCGTACGGAAAAAGTTGAGTCTGTGATATAATGGCTAAATGAGCAAACCCGAATGCTGGAAAACTTTCGTGGAACTGAGGTGAGTTGGCTGTATATATACAAAACTTGTGCTAGTTAAGGTGATTAACTAACGAGCTCCACCTGTGCCGAATTGATTGATTATCTGATAGTGCTCCTCCCGAACCTTGTTAATAAAACATCATATCATTGTATAACATCTGTTAAAATCATTTAAAGATTTTCAAGAAGTGCGTGATCACATGAATTGAAAGTTGAATGACATTTGTTAGCATGATTATTTACATGAAATAATAATCTGTTAATCACTAGATAATGTTTATTAAGTACATATATCATATTTCTAGCTATGTGAATATGTATTAACTAATGATCTGCTAAGCATTATATAATGTTTGTTAATGGTTTATTAATGAAAGTTTTTATAGTGTTACCAACTTCAGAAACACAACTAGACAAACACCAAAACTAACCATAACCCAACAACAACAGACATCAAACTGAGGAAACCACATAACTTAAATCCAAAAACAAGACTGGTGGGACGTTTTCCTGCTCCACTTCACAGACACTGAGTGAAATGAGAGTTTTATAATGATGGGAACTAATTTATGCAACACTTTATTCAACAGGAAGAGCAACTCGTTCTGTGTGTCATACGTCATAACGCTATTTCTGTGTCATTACACATGCGCAGTCCTTTCAGATTCAGTTTTCAGTCCGATCGAGTGTTTACATGCACTCGCAATTGTATTAGAAAAGGAATAAACCACCCCTTTCAATCCGATCGAAATTTAATTCAGATCGACCTCAGTCGGATCGACCCCCCCCCATTTAAGCGTGGTCTACTGAAGGCTTTTGTCCATTTTGATCCGTCAGTCCCGATTACTCAGGAGTATGTGGTCGTGCATTTATGAGACACGTATGCGGCTGACAGGCCAGGAAATTTTGCTTTTACTGACACATGGCCTGCTAACAGCTCATCTGATTGCAGTTCACTGTTGTTCTACTGAAGTACCTCCTCACCTGTATCTTTTCCGCACTCGTTTGACTACTGCCTAGCACTGAGGTGAAGTTGGAGTGCACGTCAGAAAGTCTCCCGTTTGATGTGATCGTAAAGATGTGCGTCTAAATAAATGCAATTCTTGTCAAGAAAAAAAAAGCCGACCGGAGCGCAGTTGTCCTCATTCAACTATAATTGGTGATTATTATCATATTTATACGCACATTCGAACTCTTTACAAAAACGTTCCGCCTAATTCACAACACGTGTGTATGCACATGAATTTGTTCTTAAGCTCGTCCTGATGTTAGTGAATTTGGAGTATTCTAAATGAGCGTCTGCGTGCACAATTTTAGTCATTTGCATAAACACACCCAGACCATCTCCATATAAGGACTTTCCACACATGCTTTCCTTTTACAGCCTTTAGTCACTCGTGTCAAAGATACTCCACACAACCCCATATGATGCTCTCTACAGATGCGCTCTCGCCAGATCTTTGAGCAATGCCAAGTACGCAGTCCTCAAAACCAGTTCATACACAATAAAACACCTTTTATACAGACCCAGTGGAGAGGGGTGGAGAGATTATTAAGACCAACCAGAGTGTAATTTTTGCGTACGTGTGCTTTCAGATATTTTTTCTTATATTTAGAATACATTTTAGTACGAAAGTTTTAGTGAATCATGACTTATTTGTGAAGACGTTTATATGCAGGTTGCACTTACAAATTTGAGCATACACATGCTTAGTGAATGAGACCCATTGTCCCATTTTGGCAAAAAAAAAATGATTTTTTTTCCTCTCCAGATGAGTACATTGTAATATTTACTTTAAGTTGTGTTTTTCCCTGTTCCTGCTCACCTGTCCTGTTAAGTTCCATTTACCTAGTTTCCCGTATTGTCTTTATGATGTCATTCTGTTCACCTGTGTTCCTTTAATTAACTCATTAGTCTCCTTACTTATACTCCATGTTCTGTTCAGTCCTTTGCCGGTCATTGTTTTGCTATGTTTTGTGTGTACGTCTGCTCCTCCTTGTTGTTTTCTCTGTGGATTTATTATTAAAGACTGTTTACTTGGATTACCCATTTGTCAATACCCTTTAATCAGTCTCAGACCTTAGCAGAATAACAGCCTAAACAGTTAAAGTTTTGCGGCCGTTTCCTTTTTGTTTTGGCCTTTTGTTTCATGGATTCCCGCCGAGTCCGTCCTCTGTCGTGCAAGAGGATCACTCCCTTGAGGACCATACGAGGGACTTTTTAGATCTCACCCATCTAACGCATTACCTTGGCAGCTGCCTATGCACGTTTTAATAGGTGGGACTGAACACCACCACTAAGGCAAAGCTGTCCTGGCATGGTCTTCGAGGGAGTTTTGCCGTTTTCGTGGAGTTAAGTGGGGCTGGAACAAAATGGACGGTATTTCCCCATTCACAAGCTGAGGAGGACATCTCCCATGCCCCAATCTCAGAACCAGAGGACCCAGCCCGCCATCGCCTGATGCAGGAGCAATCGCAGGCGCCCAACGCAGATGAGCCTGCGCGACAGAGATCCAGCGTGAAACCCATGGAATGAGCCTCAAGAATCATCTGACCATGTGCATGAGCCGGGAACATCCTCCGTCCCTGAGGGAGTACTGGTGGAGATCGAGGGCATGGAGGGAAGCCCCGCCCACACTCAGGCGCTGAGGGTGAGCTGCAAAGCCTTTGAGAGTATATTATTTCTTTAAGGACCTTTGAAAAAAGGGATTAATGTATTTGTTCAAACAAAATTAGAAATACGGTAGAGCTCCCTTTATATGGGATAATCAGTCCTCTCTGGCAATATTCAGTGGACAAATGCCGCTGCCAGGTTGTTCCAAAAACGAGAAACATAGTACTCCAGTTTAATTTACTTGGCAATGACTCCCAGTACATGTTTAGAATTGATTTAAAATGCTGCTTCTGGTTTTTAAAGTGGAGGGTTTAGTACCCTGGATAGTTAGATGATTTATCTCCATGTACAATCCAGTAGAGGTCTTGAGGTCAGCCAAGCAGACCCAACTAGAATGTTCGAGGGCTAGGTGACACTAGAGGATGATCGTGCTTTTCCATGCTGCACCAAAAACTCGAACAGTTACCTTGTACATTTAGGAACTGCTCCTACGGTACATGATTTCCAAGGGCACGCTCAAAACATATTTATTTTCCTTTAGCCGTTAGTGAATTTGTGTATTAGTGATTTTAAGTGTGATACTCTGATGTTGCTCATAGTGTTTAGATGAAGGCTTTGGATATTTGTTCGGACCTTGGTTATAGTTGTGGTTTTAATGGTGCTAGTAAAGCAATTTAAAAAAATATATATATATATATTATGAGGAACTTTTGGACATTTGAGGAGGATCTTATTGACTGGGTTGGGGAAGTGGTGCCCTATGTTCCTGAGCTCCCTGTGACTCAAGTTCCCACCCAGCCTCCTTCTCCCGCCTCCTCTCCTTATGTCAGCCTGTTCCTCAGCCCAGTCTCTGCTTGTTCCTGTCAGTCCCTCAGCTCACACTCAGTCAGTTGGGCATGAGAATCCCCTGTCTCCGCCTCCAGCTTTTGACCCATTGGCTCCGCCTTGGCTCCTAGCTCCCTCGTCTCCACTGTGGCCCGTCATCCCACTGGCTCCATCAGGCTCACTCGTCCCTCCGGCTCCGCCTTGGTCAGTCGTCAACCATCCGTCACTTAAGGACTCCACTCCTCCGGCTTTGTCTTGTCACTCCGTTCCTCTGGCTCTGTCAGGCTCCTCCTTCCCTTCGGCTACACCTTCATCCTCAGTCGCTCCGGCTCTGCCTCGGTCTTCCAGGTCCCTGTCTTTGCCTCACTCGCAGGAGCCATCAACTCTGCCTTGGCCCTCCGGACCTTGGGTGTCATCCTGGCTCTCCGTCTGCTCGGTTCCACCTGGGTCTCCATCCTGGGCTCCTCTTCCACCATCTCAGTCTCCGTCAGTTGGCCCCCTGGTGTCACAAGCTCTAACTCCACCATGGCTCCTCCCTCTGGCGACTCCTCTGTGGGCCGCCATCCTGGCTGGCCTCTGGCATTAAATATGGCTCCTCCCACCCTCCACTCCCCCATGGACTCTTGTTGTTCCTGTTCCCCTGTCCTGTTAAGTTCCGTTGACCTAGTTTCCCGTGTTGTCTTGATTATGTTATTCTGTTCACCTGTGTTCATTTAATTAACTTAATAGTCTCCTTATTTATACTCCCTGTTCTGTTCAGGGCTGCGTTTCCCAATAACGTTGTCTCTTAATGCGCTACAAAGACTCTAAAGGTATGTCTTAACTAAAGGTACACCTGTTCTAGGCGTGTTCTCTGAACTATACCTTAGGAGGCTGCTTAAGATATACCTCCTTATGTGCTGTCCAAGGCGGTGGCGCTGAATTGGTTGATATCGATGCCTCGAGAATCGATTATTCATTCTATCCACGGGCTGCTTCACTGTATTATGAGAGAAAGCAGTGTTCTTTATAAAAGAACTGTTGATTTTAAATAAAGACAAGGGACTCTTTTCTGTTAGAATGCAACAAACTTGTGTAAAACTTTTACTAGAGATAAAAAAAACACCTTGGGCCTATACAAGTCCAACAGAAAACTATTCAGGTAAGAGTGCTTGTTTACTCCTGCAGCACTCTCAAATATTTTCTATTTTTCCCACTCCCCCCGTCTGGACTGGAAGAGGTGGAGGTACTGGTCTGCTTATCTCTAATGTTTGGAAATTAAATCCTTTACCATCAGTATCAACAGCTCCTTTGAATCACATTCAGCCACTATTACCCACCCTCTTAAAATCCATTTTATAGTTGTTTATCGACCCCCAGGACCACTAGGTAACTTTGTGGAAGAATTAGATGTGCTGCTCTCAAACTTTCCTGAGGATGTTACTCCCCTAGTTATGCTTGGAGACTTCAACATCCACCTAAATAAAAACCGAGGCTGCAGACATCCACACTGCTTCTTTTGATCTCAAGCGAGTATTAACTACGGCTACTCACAAATCAGGCAACCAACTGGACCTTATTTACACACGACACTGCTCCACTGATCATGTGCTCGTTACTCCACTGCACACCTCGGATCACTTCCTCCTCACTCTTAACCTCAACATGGTTCCTAACACAACACCATGCCCTACACGGGGGGGTATCCCCCCCCCCCCCCACCCCCCCCCACTCCCGAGGAACTACGCTCCTCTCACACCAGCCTATCTGCTATGGTTCAGCTTTGCTCCTTACCAGGAAACAGTTATCATCTCTTGATGTTAACCGTGCTACTGATACTTTCTGCTCCACTCTTACGTCTTGTTTAGACACTGTCTGCCCATTGTCTTCCAGGCCAGCTCGTACCACCTCTTCTGCCCCTTGGATATCTGATGTTCTCTGTGAGCATTGTTCTAAGCTCAGAGCTGCAGAAAGAGTATGGCGCAAATCACAAAATCCTACTGACCTTAATGTATATCGATCACTCCTCTCTTCATTCTCTGCTAATGTCTCCACTGCTAAAAGGACATACTATCACAACAAAATTAACAATTCACCTAACTCTCGCATGCTCTTTAAAACATTTTCCTTTGTCCTCCTCCTCCCCCTCCTTCATTAACTCTAACAGCTGACGACTTTGCCACATTCTTCATTAATAAAATTACAAACCTCAGTGCACAATTTGCCACACCACAAACTGTCAAGCACATCTTACCAGCAAACATGCACTCGTTTTCATTCTTCTCTCCACTCAATGAGGCAGAAGTCTCTAAACTCATGCTTTTCAATCATCCTACTACTTGTCCACTTGAACCTATTCCATCTCATCTCCTTCAAGCAATTTCTCCAGCAGTTGTACCTGCACTCACTCACATCAAATAACACATCCCATCACACTGGTGTTTTTCCCTCAGCATTAAGACAGGCTCGTATAACCCCACTTAAGAAACCCACTCTTAACCCAACTCTTTTAGAGAAATACAGACCGGTTTCCCTTCTACATTTCATTGCAAAAACACATGAACGAGTTGTGCTCAACCAAGTCTCAGCCTTTCTCACACAGAACAACCTCCTGGACAGCAACCAGTCTGGTTTCAGAAGTGGATATTCAACCGAGACTGCCCTTCTTTCAGTTGTTGAAGCCCTAAGACTAGAAAGAGCGGCTTCCAAATCTTCTATACATATTTTGCTGGATCTGTCTGCTGCTTTTAATACGGTGAACCACCAGATTCTCCTGCCAACCCTATTGGAAAATGGCATCTCAGGAAACTCACACCAGTGGTTTGAGTCTTACCTCCCAGATAGGTCCTTCAAAGTATCTTGGAGAGGTGAGGTGTCCAAGTCGCAACATCTAGCTACTGGGGTGCCTCAGGGCTCAGTACTTGGACCGCTTCTCTTCTCTATCTACATGGCATCACTAGGTTCTGTCATTCAGAAACATGGCTTTTCATATCACAGCTATGCTGATGACACTCAACTCTACCTCTCATTACATCCTGATGATCCAACAATAGCTGCTCGCATCTCAGCATGTCTAAAAGACATTTCTTGTTGGATGATGGACCATTCACTTCAACACAACCTGGCTAAGACAGAACTGCTTGTGGTTCCATCAATCCCATCACTTTATCAAAATTTCACCACCCAGATAGGCTCATCAACCATAACTCCTTCAAAAACAGCTAGAAACCTTGGAGTTGTGATTGATCATAAGATGAATTTCTCAGACCACATAGCTAAAACTGCCCGGTCCTGCAGATTTGCTTTATACAACATCAAGAAGATCAGGCCCTTTCTTTCAGAACATGCAACACAACTCTTTGTTCAAGCTCTTGTTCTGTCCAGGCTGGAATATTGCAATGCTCTCTTTGCAGGTCTTCCAGACACTTCTATCAAACCTCTACAATTAAACCAAAATGCCGCTGCAAGATTAATCTTTAATGAGCCGAAAAAAACAGTTTTCGTATACACATGTCACACCTCTGTTCATCATTTTGCACTGGCTACCAGTAGCTGCTCGCATTAAATTCAAGGCATTAATGTTTGCCTACAAATCCACCACTGGCTGTGCACCCATTTACCTAAATTCATTACTTCAGAGTTATGTGCCCTCTAGAAATTTGCGTTCTGCAAGTGAACGGCGTGTTATTGTGCCATCTCAAAGAGGCACATAATCCCTTTCACAGACTTTTTCATTAAATGTTCCCTCCTGGTGGAATAACCCGCCCAACTCAATCCGAGCAGCTGAGTACTTAACCATCTTCAAGAAATGACTAAAACACATCTGTTCCACCTTTATTTTACCCTCTAACTCTAACACTTTCTATTATATTTTAATTTCTACTTTATCTTTATTTATCTTTTTTTTATTCTTTATTTAAAAACAAAAAAACAAACACTAGCTTTCTATTTTTCTATTCTATCTACTTGTTTTTCTTTGTGTGTATAATATATATATATATATAAATAATATATATATATATATATATAGATATATATACTTGTATGTGTACTGCGTTGGGATACCCGGACTGTCATTGCACTTATATATGTTGCTCTTTTGTTGGTTTGACTCATTTATTGGCCTCATATGATAAGCGCTTGGATAAGTCTTTAAATGAATAAATGTAATGTACTCCAAACAGGGTCGATTGCTCAGCAGCCACATCACGTATTGGTGTAAATTACTAATTTATGTTACTGGATGAGATACTCAATAAAAGCGCAACACGGGACACATATAATCAACAGCTACCATGGCAGAGAAGAAAGAGGAGCAGCCCTTTTTGATTGAACCTGGTGTAATTACTTCAGGAAGTACCTTTATATAGAACAGGGGTGGCGAACGTCTGTCCTGGAGAGTCGCAGCCCTGCAGAGTTCAGCTCCAAACCTAATTAAAACTCACCTGCCTGTAGTTTTCTAGTAACCCTTCAGACCTTGATTAGCTTGTTCAGGTGTGTTTGATTAGGGTTGAAGCAAAACTTTGCAGGGCTGCGGCTCTCCAGGACCGATGTTCGGCACCCTTGGCATAGACTGAGATGTAAAGAACTGTCAACGGTAATAAGATAATTAATTAATAACAGTAATAAGCCTCTAGCGTCAGTTATTAGAGCGCCTCTAGAGATTAGGGAAGTGAGGTTTACACGCACAGCTCTTACTAGCCTACGACAGTTACACTCACCCCCCTAATCCTCACTCCCATCCGGGTCACTGGCAGCAAAATGTAACCGGTTCTACTTCGCCTCACTACAAGCGAGATTCAAAACACGGTCTCCGGCATGGGAGGCGGGTGCTCTAACAAGGAGGCTAAAGGCCTCACGCACAACTCAGTTAAGCTTACTAAGACAGGTCCAGACCAACCTTACGAAAGTATGACTTACAGAAGGTATCCTTAACTAAGAACGTTACAGGAAATACGTATTAACGATAGGGTACAGCTTAAGTTATAACTTAAAGGGGTCATATGATGCGATTTCAAGTTTTCCCATTTGTAGTGTTACAAGCTCTTGGTGCATAAAGAATTTCTGTAATGTTGCAAAGATTAAAGTCTCAAATCCGAAGAGATATTGTTTATAAAAGTTAAGACTCTGCCACGCCCCCCTAAAACGGCTCGTTCTAACACGCCCCCACTAACATCTACCTCACTATGTGGAAATATTTGCTTAATGCCACCCAAATGTGCACGCAAAGAAAGAAGGCGTGGTTTCAGTAACCGCAGTTAGTGTTGAAGCAACATGCCAGGGAGACGCTGTGTGTTTCAGTACGAAGCAAAAGCACTTTATTTGGCCTTCCGAAAGTAGATGCATTTAGGAATCTTTAAGATTACTTACAACAGAACAGCAATGCATTTTATGGATGACCGTTTCGTGAACCTAGGAGAGGAGGTAATTCTGACTTTGCTATGACAATCTGGCGCTTCTGAATCAGCTACTGTTTTGTTATTAGTTTAAGTATTTGCTATTGACTGTTCAAATGCTGAGTAATGTGTCGTGTATGTGTGTGTGTGTGTGTGTGTGTGTGTGTGTGCGCAAGAGAGAGAGCGAGAGAGCGAGACACATCACAGTGGAGTCAGCTGTCTTAACCGTGGCTTGTGTACGCACACACAATTCATCACTTGTGTTCTGTTCGAGACGTTCCCTTTCGGACTAGTCTTTAATTTATTTGAAAGCTGAGCTCGCGATTCTGGTAACGGCGTTACATTTCCGACGAGTGCTTGCGGTGTTCGGCCAATCACAATGCACTGGGTCAGCTGGCCAATCAGAGCAGACTGCGCTTGTCGGAAGGAAGGACTTTGTAGAAAACGAAGCGTTTGAGAGAGGCGGGACATAGAGGACTTACAATAATGTACAGTATTTGAAAAATAATATTTTTTGAACATTAAAGCATGTCAACATATTCTGTTACACCAAATACACAAAATAATGATCTTTTCAAAAGCATCATATGACCCATTTAAGAACGACGTAGCGTTAAGAAGGTTTTGGGAAATGCAGCCCAGTCCTTTGCCGGTTATTGTTTTGCTATGTTTTGTGTGTGTTATGTCTGCTCCAGTGTTACTCCTGGATTTTTGCTCTGGATTTATAATTAAAGAGTGTTTATTTGGATTACCCCTTCGTCGTGTGATTTAATCAGCACAGCACTGTAACATACACTTTTTATAAAGGCCTGAGGGACTTTATTTAGCAAGGGAGAAGTGCACAAGAGTTACTTTATTGCATCCTAGCTCAGAATCCTTGCTTTACTGCCAAATGAGTAGTCTAAATTTTAGCCCCAATGCAGCTCTGTATTCTGAATTATATAGACTCATATCACTTGGTTATCAGGTGTCTTTTTGTACTGTCCCGGTATCCCTTTTGGAAGGACACACAGATTTACCTTAAACTTATAACAAAATACTGTTTTGTGAGAATCATCCTCAAACTAGACCTTGATAAACTATTTATCTTTATTTCAAATATGTTCAGGCCCCTCTATTTATTTTTGAAAGAAAAAAGCTAGTCACTTGCAGTCAATTGGAATTATATAAATATTTTATTTAATAGGCTATTCTTTTTTTCATTGTGAATGTTATTGCTATTTAGTGTCTGCATTTGTCATACAAACACAAAAATAGTCATGCCATAGTTTAACTATTTGCAATTGCTATTTTCAAAATGCATTTATTCAAATTCCTTATTTGCATAAATCTGTTAATTGTAATCGGTACGAACTCTTTTAATATCTATAATACTATCTATATATATTATATACAATATCTATCTCCTTGTAAGCCAGTTTGAAGTCTCCCCCTTCCCCCCCCATGACATGATTTTCACTATGGTCTATCCAGTGAACCCACACCCCCCACCGATGACATTGGTTACTGCCATTTAATGCTTTCCCTTTTCCAACCTCATTTGGCATTCTTTGATTATTTAACCCTTCACTTACACTAATTGTTCATGTTTCTTGTGTACTGAACCCACAAAAGAAAGTCTGTGACCGGTTTCTAGAGTATGCCCTGGCTTGTCCATCTTGCTTCATACATCCCTTATAATTCCTCTGCCACTACCAAATATTATAAATGAAATAACAATGCTACCAAAATCGCAATACTTGATACACCAATGTGCCCCCCACTCCTTACCTACATGCCATCACAGAGTTCACCCCAAGGCATGCGTCACGCAGATCGTTGGCAGCTGGATTAGGTTTTCTTTTTAGTACCGAAAGTGTTTCAGCAAGAAAGATTCCCCTAGAATCCAATGAAGTCTCATCAGTTTCCCTTTTAGACAACCATTTTAAGCCAGCTTTAATAAAAGGGCTATAGGCTTTTTGTGTTTTTTCTCTTATATTATTTGGAAACAATGTTTATGCCAAAATAATCCCCCTTACTACTAATCCCTGCCTCTTCCTGTACTCACCTTATTGCTACCCTTACCTTTTCCCTAGCGGTAACGTTTACAGGGATACCTCACCCAAAATGCAATTTAAATATTTTTTAAATCTTTCTTTAGCGAAACATAAAATAAGATATTCTGCAAAGCTTTGGGAACCATACAACATAGGAGCTCATTGGATAATATATGCAAACAAGGAAATCACTCGCCATTAGTTCGTCAAAAAATTTAGCTCGTACAAACGTAGCCTTTATACAAACTTTCAATTCACGCATCGACATCAAATAATCATTTTAAAACCACATCACACGAGCAGTATGAATAAAGCGTCATTATCTAACCGTTATCTGTGCGTCTTCGGTCGCGCAGTCCAGTCACAGCAAAATGAAACGTTTCCTTGCTTTCACATATAGATTTTCATTGAGTTGGGGACGCATGAGAAACTCAGTATGACAATGATCGCGTAAGCAACGCCTCCCTTCTGCAAAACGGAAAGACTAGAGGCACATTAATAGGTTTAATGAACAAATGTTAACTGAATATGAACGCACGCAGTACAGTACATCTTATGTATTTGCTGGACCATTACAACACACGGAAAGCCAAACAAACCCATTACAGTTTATTTCTGTTGAATCTTAAATTATGGTATATTTATATTTATTTTAGTGCACTAAGAAAGCTTTCAGACTTGTTTTTTTTTCTTTCACATTTTGTAGCCATATGCTAAAATGACTTATATATTTATTTATTAAGTTAGTCAGTCTATGACCAGGGGTTTTATCATGATTAACTCTGGAAGGTGTGTATCTGCAAGTGTGACATCAGCAGCAAACATCCACTCACAAAATGTGATTATTAGACTATCTTATAAAAGATCGTTATGGAAATAGCATTAATTTGAATGCATTTACAAGACAGAAAGAACTGCTGCCACGAAAGTTTGAACAAAATTCTACTGTATTAATGCAGATGAAAGTATGAATTTAATGATAGGCTCGTATATTAAAGCATTCTCCAATTTAAAGCAATTCACAGCGCGAACAAGGAATTTTAGGGATATGAAATTACCTGGCTTGGCAGCTAACCATTATTCTATGTACTTAATAAAGTAATATAATAATAATTAGCAGCAAAAGCCGGCAATGTCATCTCTGGGGGGCTTGCACATGAGATCGTTTGCTGCGCGTCGGCCTGAGTGTTCCCGACAATTATATATATAAAGATATATATTGGTGGTGTCAAAATTAGCGCGTTAACGTAGGCGATTATTATATATATAAAAAAAATGTGTTTAACGCATTAAAAATATTTAACGCAATTAACGCAGGGGTGGGGCTAGGGTTGGCCACCCCACTCACAACTGCTGCTTCTGTCACTTTTTTGACAAGAAGTGCATTTATTCAGTCGTAGAACGACTGAGAACGGGAGACGTTTCTGACGCGCGCTCCTCTTCACTTCAGCGCCAGGCGCGAGTCAAGGGAGTGTGGAAACGGTACTGTGCTCGCAGCGCACAAAGGAGCCAGCGCGCTGTACCCAGTATCCTTTCATATCAAAGCGCGAAAAACTACGTGCATGCAATGTCGTGGTCAGTTAAGTCATGAAGTTACCAAAAAGGCGATTAAAAAGCTGCCTTAAAACTGTGCATGCATGTAATATATTTTATATGAGTCACTTTTAAGAACATGTCTCTGAAATGGTTTTCCAAACTGAAACTTTCCGCAACGGCTTCCGTGTATGACAGATACCGGAAGTGATAGAAAAGTGTTTATTACGTTTGAAATATGGATATTGTTCTGTTCTTTTTTCTTACAAAAATGCATGGATTCACTACAGAAGGCCTTTATTAAATATTGGAGGGGGGTGGGGGTATTGGTTCATTATTCAGTAGTTTTGGTATCAGTGATACTCGCCTTCAGGCATAAAAAAGATGCCATTAAACTAATATTAAAAAATGTACTGTCTTTATGTTAAAATTATTGCAATATTAAAGTATATTTGAAAATGTAATGTTAGGTGGGATTAATCGCAATTAGTTTCAGAAAAATGTGTGATTAATTAGTTAACTTTTTTTTATCGATTGACAGCAATATTTTATATATATATATATATATTTGGGCTATTATGTGTGGGAAAGTGAACAACACTTGTGTTTACTGTATGTGCTTGGCATGAAGGCTTGCACACAGACTGTTTTGAGGAGACAGCTGATTGTGAATCATTCATTTGCTGCTCTGATTGCACTCACTGTACACAATTACACTTCATGCTCACTCTTGCACACCCAGGTCCGCACACCCAGGTCCGCATGACAGCGTTCACATTACCATTTTTTCATTTGAACCGCGCCCTTTTTTGAACTAAACTGCCAGTGTGAAAGCCCCCTAAAATGCTTTCACTGTGAATTGCTTTCATTTGACGCAAGTGATACAGGGGGGTCGACTTTATGATATCAGTTATTTACTCACAGCTGATTGGTCCAGCTATGGTTTGCAATCTCTTACACAGAACAAAACTTGCAGTGCAGCAGGTTAGCTGTGTAGCATATAGTTAAAGCCACTAACTTTGTGATAAGGGTAATTGTCCAGTTGGAAGGTGAACCTTTGACCCTGTCTGTGGTCCTAAGCTCTGGGCGTAAATTAATCCATCAGACCCTAAATGAAACAATAGCAGCAGAGTGGAAAGCGATGCATTTGAATCTTGCGCAGACTACAAAATTGGATCTTAAACCTTCACATAACACACCTATATTTGTGGCTCTTTACATTACAGAAACCACACTTCAAAACCTGCAATAAATGCTAGACATGCATGACATAGGCCTGATAGTCTGATTCTGTTCACACAGCAGGGCTTTGCTGAAAATGTGGTTGCGAGAATGTGGATGTCAAGCCATCAGATCCCCTGTTTATTTTGGACACTCCATCTCCTTGGACACTTTATTCCCTGTTTTTGACATTCCGTGTTGTATTTATGTGGAAACATTTTTAAACGTAAAGTCGGCAACACCAAAGCTCCAAAAATATCAAAAAATTTATTTTTTAAAAAGACTCGCATAGCATGTGTGACGTTTCGAGCACGCAGGCTCTTCATCAGACAAATGAACAACACTGATGTACCACTCTTTATACCTCCAGGTGATCAAAGGTCACATGACCATGCAATATTATCATGATAATAATAATACCAAAACAATAATGTGACAAGTGGGGGCGGGGCCGAGAGCTGTGGGAACGGAGCGAGGCTGGTGGAGTGATTGCTAATGAGCGACACCTGCAACCACTCACCAGTCTCGAGTCTCACGGAGGTCCACGCTCCTGTTTTTGTTATCTACCCCGTCCCCCCCCCCGAGGTCCGGAAGGATAAAAGGGAGGAGTGAAGACAGTGTCGGACGAGAGAGGACCAGACCTGGATTTTATTTTGTGTTTTGGTTTCGTTTGTGCACGACAGTCGTCCGCGAGGGGCTGTCCTTTAAAGAACTTAAAAAAAAAATAAATAAAATAAAATGTGTTTAAAGAAATGGACGAATATCAAAGTCCTCATTTAATCCTCTAGGGGACAACGTGTCTAGTGTATAAATACAAAAGGCCTCACGCTGTAAAAGCGATTTGTTGATATCACCTCCACGATGCGGACACTTCACTACCTCAATGCCTATGTCTCGAATTTGCAAAATGCTGTGCTACCGGACTTCTTGGATCGCGATGTCTAATTGCACATCGATGTTCAGAAATGCGAGTTTTCAGAGGTCTGCTAGTCTTACCAACATAACATAAGCCACAGGGGCAAAGCAACAGGTAAATGACATTAGCCGTCTTACAAGAAATAGTGCCGCGAATTTTAAAAATGTGTAAAGGTTGACGTCTTATATGTAAAATTGCACTGTTGACAGTTACCACATCTGTAATTCCCATTTGGTATTTTGTTCAAGAAATGAGGAGCAGGTTTCAAATCAGCTCTGCCCAAAATATTTTGGAGTTTAGGTGTTTTCTTATACACTAAACAAAGTGGTTTGTCAAAACATTTCTTGAGGTTGGGATCACTCTCTACAATATGCCAATGTTTCAATAAAACATTATCAATGTCCTTCGAAACAGTCGAATATTGTATATAACAATTAAGACAATGGTCAAATTGTTTTTGTTTTTTAACGAGACTCTCTTGTTGTGACACATCTTTAAAACGACTAACTGCAGACTGAATCCACTCTTCTCGATATGATCGTTTTCTGAATCTCTCTGATCAAATTTGTGATTGCTGTTGAAAATCATCACTGCTGCAAATACGGCGAATACGACTAAATTGGGAAATTGGTAATGAGCGCTTTAATGACACAGGATGCTAGGATTGTCTGTGTAAAATAGTGTTACGGTCAGTTGGTTTGCGATACAAAGTAGTTTAAATTCCTGATACGGTGCGAAGAACAAGCACATCCAAAAAAATAATGTTCTCTTGATGAAATTCCATAGTAAATTTCAACGCACTACACTTATTATTAACCAAACTATGAAACTCTAGTAGCTCAGATTCAGTACCACTCCATACTAAAAAAACATCATCAATGTATCATTTCCATAGAACAATGTGTCTCAAGAAATCATTCGCCCCAGGATTTAAAACAAACTGATGTTCAAACATCCCACAAAATAAAGATGCGAAACTTGGGGCCATCTTGGAACCCATGCTGACCCCTGAGATCTGCAAATAGTAATCTGACCCAAACAAAAAATAATTATGTGAAAGCACCAATTTTGCCAAGTCACTCAAACATGCAGTACATGGAACCTGACAAGGATGTTGATCAAGAAAAAATTCAATTGCCTTTAGCCCTCCCTGAAATGGAACATTGGTGTAAAGCGATTCAACAACCATGGTGACTAGAAGGACAGGACAATCAGGTAATGTCACATTATTAATGAGTTCAATAAAATCCATCATGTCTATAATATAAGAAGGTAAAGAGTGACTAAAGGTTGTAAATGGAAATCAATGAAAGCCGAGATTTTTTCTGTAAGTGACCCAATTGCTGCCACTATGGGTCTCCCTATAAGGTTGGTGCATTTTAGGCAGGGTGTATTGTACCAGTGTAATCGGATGCTCAAGACACATATACTCATTTTCATCTTTTGTCAACAAACCTGAATCTACAAAGAGTTTTAAAGTATTGTGTACAGATGTTATGTAATGAGCCAAAGGATTCATACTGATTTTTTTGTAAAAAAAACGAATTAGAAAGTTGTCTCTGAACTTCAAATAAATCATTTTACGTACTCATTCCTAACTCTTTAAGCTTTAAGTTACATTTCAACAAAGGATAAACTTATAATCATGTTTATATGAATTATCCCGTGAACTTATTCTCTCAAATGGCCTGGGTATGAAGAGCATTCACAGCTTATATGGACGGAACGCCACTGAGGCTATAGCACTATAAGCCACCTTGGCATTTGCATACAACAGATCTAATGTCTTATTTTCCCTTTTGGGACAGTCAACATACTGTATAAAACCAGTCAGCTGGGAGGTGAGAGTAACAAGATTAAAATCCCCCGATATTGCAATAAATACCTCTGGATGTCCTTGTGACAATTTCATGAATGACATCACATGCCACTGCTACCGCCAGTCATGGGGGAATATAATCAACAATGGCAACAATGTGTAAGAACTCTCGCAGCACATAGTAAGGTCTAAGACTGACTGCCAAGAGCTCAATATCCTGACTGCAGATCCTCTCCTTCACTATAATATGACCAGGGTTGCACCATCTGTTGTTCACAAATAAAATCAGTCCCCCAACTATTCTTCCTGCTCGCCTTTACATCCCTATCCACCCACACCATAGAGAAGCTAGGTATGTCCACACATGCATCAGGCATGTTGTTGTTTAGCCAGGTCTCAACAAAACACATAAGGCTACACTCACGGTACAGTTGCTGGTTCCTCTCAAGTGTCTCCAGCTCGATTCTTTTATTAGGCAAAGAATTAACATTTCCTATAAGTATCGACAGCAGAAACAGCTTGTATCTCCACTTCTTGGCCTTGGGTTTCAGCTTTAGCTTTGCCCCAGCTGTGCAGCCACAGCAGGGCTTCCGCAGCTCAGCCGGTATGAAATGTTTAACCCCGCATCTTGAACTTTTCAGCGCCAGAAGATTATCCCGCATATATACCAGTCTGACTACCGCTTCACTCATAATGAGAAAAAGAAAAAGAGCATGAACACAAACAAAAACGCACACTGACAAGAAGAGCTACTTGGACATGCCGCCGCTCAATATGGTGCAGGCATCTATTGTGATTAAAATACAATTAAAGGGACAGTTTACTAAAAAAATTACATGAGGCAGAGTAAATGATGAGATAATTTAAATTTTGGGTGGACTATCCCTTTAATCCTGCAGTTCTATTTTATATGGTCACCATTATGGAGATAATAGCTGTGTCTCATTTAGAAGGCTGCACCCTCCGGAGGTTGCATTCGAAGGCTGCATACGTCATCGAGGCTGTCTCATTTCAGAATAGCAAGTAGGACACTCCGAATGCAACCTTCGAATGCGACCTTCTTTCACAGGAATTCGGAGGATGCATGAGGTGTATCCTTCGCTGCTACAGATAACCCACAATTCTTTGCGTCGCCGTGAACAACCGTTGTTAATTTGAAAAATGCCGGCGCCGGCAGATGTAACGTACACACAAGCGCAGATGTGGTGTTCACAACTTAACTTAATTCGCCGCGGTAAAAACGGATAAACTTTGTTTTCAATATCCTCCTCCTTTTTTCTCTAATATATGCCTGTTGTAGGTACGCTGCAGCTCCTCAAACATTGAACAAAATAAAACAAGTAAAATCTATATATTTTTTTCAAATTACTTTCCAAATTTAGAAATAATTTTCCTTCATTTAAGTAGTGTGAGAGCGCAACTATGCTCTAAATGTGTTGGCATAGCATCGTGATACTTCCGGTTTCCTTTTCCGCCTGTCCTACGAAGGCCATCTCGTTTAATTCTAGGTTGAGGACACTTCGTATATGCATCCTACAGAGGATTCGACCTCCGGAGGGTGCAGCCTACTAAATGAGACACAGCCATTGTCATAACACCCTTTAATGAAATAAACAAATTAACTCAAATTCAAAAGTCAATACCAAAGGGGACTGAATATTTATGTCAGTGTGATATTTCAGTTTGTCAGTTCTATGTAATCATTTTGGAATAATTTACAAACCCGATCCAAAAAAGTTGGGACACTGTACAAATTGGATTGAATAAAAACAGAATGCAATGATGTAGAAGTTTCAAATTTCAATATTTTATTCAAAATACAACATAGATGACATATCAAATGTTTAAATGAGAAAATGTATCATTAAAAGGTAAAAATAATTTGTTAATTCAATAATTGATTTTAAATTTCATGGCATCAACACATCTCAAAAAAGTTGGGACAAGGCCATGTTTACCACTGTGTGGCATCCCCTCTTCTTTTTATAAGAGTCTGCAAACGTCTGGGAACTGAGGAGACAAGTTGCTCAAGTTTAGGGACTAGGAATGTTGTCCATTTTGTCTACTCAGATTTCTTAGTTGATCAACTGTGATGATTTTCTTCTTTGGTCGCAATCATCTTTATGATGCCCCCCCCCCCCCACTCCGCCAATGTTTCTATGGGTGAAAGATCTTGACTGCAGGCTGGCCATTTCAGTACCCGATCCTTCTTCTACGCAGCCATGATGTAATTGATGCAGTATGTGGTCTGGCAATGTCATGTTGGAAAATGCAAGGTCTTCCCTGAAAGAGACGACGTCTGGATGGGACCATATGTTGTTCTAGAACTTGGATATACTTTCAGCATTGATGGTGCCTTTCCAGATGTGTAAGATGCCCATGCCACACGCACTCATGCAAAACCCATACCATCAGAGATGCAGGCTTCCGAACTGAGCGTGATAACAACTTGGGTTGTCCTTGTACTCTTCAGTCCGGATGACATGGCGTCCCAGTTCTCCAAAAAGAACTTAAATTTTGATTCGTCTGACCACAGAACATTTTTCCACTTTGCCACAGTCCATTTTAATGAGCCTTGGCCCAGAGAAAACGCATGCGCTTCTGGATCATGTTTAGATATATATTTTTTTTTACCTAAAGAGTTTTAGCCGGCAACGGCAAATGACACGGTGGATTGTGTTCACCGACAATGTTTTCTGGAAGTATTCCTGAGCCCATGTTGTGATTTCCATTACAGTAGCATTCCTGTATGTGATGCAGTGCCGTCTAAGGGCCCGAAGATCACGGGCATCAAGTATGGTTTTCCGGCCTTGACCCTTAACCACAGAGATTGTTCCAGATTCTCTGAAACTTTGGATGATATTATGCACTGTAGATGATGATAACTTCAAACTCTTTGCAATTTTTCTCTGAGAAACTCCTTTCTGATATTGCTCCACTATTTTTCGCCGCAGCATTGGGGGAATTGTTGATCCTCTGCCCATCTTGACTTCTGAGAGACACTGCCACTCTGAGAAGCTCTTTTTATACCCAATCATGTTGCCAATTGACCTAATAAGTTGCAAATTGGTCCTCCAGCTGTTCCTTATATGTACATTTAACTTTTCCGGCCTCTTATTGCTACCTGTCCCAACTTTTTTGGAATGTGTAGCTCTCATAAAATCCAAAATTAGCCAAAATTTGGAATGACATTTCAAATGTCTCACTTTCAACATTTGATATGTTATCTATATTCTATTGTGAATAAAATAAAAGTTTATGAGATTTGTAAATTATTCCATTCCTTTTTTACTCACAGTTTGTACAGTGTCACAATTGGGTTTGTATTTATTTATGCTTTTTTTTAACTTTATGTGATATGGTGTGTAGACTGATGTAAATACAAATGTAAGCAGTTTAGCATAAGGCTGCAACATAAAAAAAAAATGTGTTGGGGAAAAAAAGAACACTATCTTAATGCACTCTGTAGAGCAGGCATGTCAAACTCAGTTCCTGGAGGGCTGCAGCCCTGCAGAGTTTAGTTCCAACCCTGCTCCAACACACATACCTTGTAGTTTTCAAATAAGCCTGAAGGACTTGATTATCTGGATCAGGTGTGTTTAATTAGAGTTGAAGCTAAACTCTGCAGTGCTGTGACACCCCTGGTGAAGAGACTTAAAGGTTTTAAATCTTTCAAACCAGAATGACCTGTTTCTTTTTATTATGTTTGCTTCCTTGGAAGAGAGACATCTGATATGAGCCACGCATTTAATACAAATGGTTTAAGATTATCAAGAACTGCAGCACACTGTATTTTAGTGCTGTCAATCTAAAATAGAAGCTTTCTCATCACCTGTACCTATTCTGCACTCGTTTGACTAGTACCTGGTGGTGAGGTGAAGTTGGAGTGCACGTCTGAAAGTCTCCCATTTGATGTGATAGTAAAGACGTTCTGCCTCTAAATAAACACAATTCTTGTCAAGAAAAGGAGACAGAAACTGCAGTTGTGAGTGGGGTGGCCAACCCTAGTTCCGCCCCTGCGTTAATTACGTTAAATATTTTTAATGCGTTAAACTGAATAAATTAATTGCATGCATTAACACACTATTTTTAACAGTAATAATATAAGTTGCAATAGAAAGAAACGTGTACACTGGTTGAATTTCAAATGACTAACCGGTTCTTACGTAGATCAGCGATGAGTGACAGAACAGGAGCACTTCAGGGGCCAATCAGATTTCAGCTGGACCCAATGCCCCTCTGGCTCCACCCCTAGATTTGCCAATGGCATAAACGCATGATTTTTCATGTATTGCCTGTTTTTGTTTTGTTCTGTAGACTTTTTACTTAAATTTTTGTCCTCCCAACACCATTGGGCTAGAGTACTGTTAATCTTACAATGCCTAATGCCATTGGATCAGAGCATTGAAAACCATGTTTCTAGCATTTGTAAAACCACATTTTTCCATCTTAAAAATATATCTAAATTATGACCTATGTTCTTAATGTCAAATACGGAAATGTTAATTCATGCGTTCATGACCTCAAGGTTAGATTATTGCAATGCTTTATTGGGTGGTTGTTCTGCACGCTTAATAAACAAACTCCAGCTGGTCCAAAATGCAGCAGCTAGAGTTCTTACTAGAACCAGGAAGTAAGACCATAAACTCTGGAACAATCTACCTATTGTTTGGGAGGCAGACACACTCTGTCAGTTTAAATCTAAATTAGAGACCCATCTCTTTAATTTGGCATACACATAACACACTATCACATTTCTATAACTCAAATCCGTTAAAGGATTGTTAGGCTGCATTAATTAGGTTAACCGGAGCCGGGAACACTTCCAATAACATACGATGTACTTGTTACATCATTAGAAGAAAAGGCATCTATGCTAATATTAGTCTTTAATTCTTATTTCGAGGTCACTGTAGCCACCAGATCAAGTCTGTATCCAGATCAGATGGTCACAGTAGCCTAGAGGACGGACATTATACAAGCCCCACATGAAGGTCAGCGGAGACCATGCCAACTAGATGAGCCCCAGAGACAGATCCCCTGCGAAGACCTCATCGGCACAAGACCACGGGAACCAGACGAGTCCTCTGCTCAATCTGACCTGTGCTGCAGCCTGGAATTAAACCACACCATGCTGGTTTCGTCTGGCCAGAGAAGAACTGGCCACTGGATGAGCCTGGTTTCTCCCAAGGTTTTTCTCCATTTCTGTCACCGATGGAGTTTTGGTTCCTTTGGTCGCCTTTGGCTTGCTTAGTTGGGGAAACTGACTTGATTGCACAGATATTGGAAGAGAACCGAACTGAGCTGGATGATGAAGGATCAAGAACTGCACACTTTAGCTCATTGAAAATGACTCTTTGTAATTGTCTTCTTGCATTACTGACAAACTATTTTCCTGTTTAACACTGTAAAACTGCTTTGACACAATGTAATGATCAGTCCACTGTAGGCGAGCGTAGTGAATCCAAATGTAGATTTATTAAAGTGTAATCCAAACATACAAATGGAGACTTGACTTGAACAGACTTGACTAGAAAACACTCACCGACATTAGGTTAAATGCTCAATACCAACAAGGGGGAGACAATGAGCAACAAGAGGGTACTTATAGCAACACTAAGGGTCCACAGTGTATCGAATCAACCAAGGAGCAAACATAACTGAGAACACATGACAGGACATAACAATGAGGAACAAGCAACATATGACTAGGACAACAATCAGAATGACACATTGACTGAGGAAACCAATAGGCAGTATGGGCTGAGTTCAGCACCGACAAACCGGTGAAAACCGTTTTTTAAAGGAAAAGGGTGCGCTTGAACAGTTCTGATGACGAAAGAGTGAAACTATGGCAGCTGAGAAGGCATCGTTGTGTTCTGCTTGAAGAATTTTCGGAGCCTTTGTGGGGGGGGGGGGGGTTGGGGGGGGGGGGGGGTGTAAAACAGACGTGTTTAATACTGCAAAATATGCTCGATGTTACAGTCACTGGCCTTGCCGTCCAGAATAAAAGAGAACATCCCAATTCGAGTGAAGGGATTTGTGAAAACTGTGGTTTTTTTTTTCTTTCTTTTTGTCCTAATTATTGTGATCCAACATTGCCTCGCATTTCAGGATGAAAAGACAAACATGTCAGGTGAAGGATAATCCACTTCTTACCTCCGAGACTGTGTTATGATCTATATGAAATTATTATTTTTATTGTGAGTATTAGGCGTATCATTATTGCTGATCACTGTTGTTGTGCTATGTTATTGTAATATTTACCATTATATAATCAGAGGAATATAGAAAAGTTTATGAAAGTGTCACTCCACAATACAAAATATATAAATATGTATAGTATTATATGTTACATTAATCAGTATTTAGCACAACTTCCTAAGGAAAGGATATGGACCAGAAGACATTGCAATGACTAAATGATATTTAGACAGACTTAATGAAGTTCCAGATCTATACTTGTGCTCTTAAGTTATTTTGCCTTTAATGTAAATAAACATGTGCAAACAATATACTTGCTCTTGTGCATTTATTTTGATGTTAATTACATTGTGCCAGCTGTCTCTTTAATACCGCATGGTTTATATGCATGTTGCTGCTGATTGGGCTGACATTTTTGACACACCCACCAAATAAGAGAAAACGTATCTCAAACCCCGTTGCACACCGTTTCCAGGAAACATGTTGTTCAAAACGGAAACCGTAGCAAAACAGTACACACAGGTTTGAGCTTGAACTTGCCCCAGGAATAAAGCGGTCGACACGAAAGCTTGACACTAACATCATGAATGAAATTACAAAATAAAAGACATGAAAATCAGAACATGAAACAAAACCCCAAAACAGACATGACAGACAATCGGTATTATATAAAGTGCTATACAAATAAAGGTGACTTGACGTTGTCAATCACTGCCTGATTTGCTGTTGCCTGTGAATTTGATAATGCTCAACAGCACTGGATCAGAGCGCTATCATTGCTTTGGCAATGTAAAGCCTTTTTACCATGCCAATAAAGTTACTGGAATCTGAATCTGTCAATCACTGACAGTGAAGTGGAGTTTTTCAAACGACTTGACCACAGACCAGATTTGACTGCAATAATACAAAAACTGACACTTCAAATCAACCTAGAAATGTCAACTTTTACAAAAAGTAGTATTTAATAGTGTAAATACTTTATATATCCAAATACATAATCTAATAAAAGTAAGTAATTATGTTTGAAAACAATATTCCCAGCAACTAGGGAATACACAGCCCTGTTTATAGATTTAAATATAGGGCTTTACAGCCATGTAGTGGTTACACCATGGTGCATAATTTAGAGTAAATATCTAGTAAACATTTAGTACCGAAAAATCCCCTTATTTTTTTTTTTGGAATCAAAAATGTTTAAAGGACAAATATGATGAACTAATATACTTTAATATATATCTGGCTGAGCAATAACGCCCACTCCGTGATTTGCCCATGATGTGTGTGAGCTCAAAATGTCTATGCAGGGCACCCTGATCCCTGCCGGTACCGAGACTCGATCCTGCGACCTTTGGGTTACAAGTCAGTGAATGACCACCATCCATATGATGATGTGTCCTGCTATGTTTCCATATCTGTGGCAATGGACCCTTTACACATTTCCAGGTTTTTTCACATTAGTTCGGTAAACTTCTATTGCAGTGTATAGTAAATTAATAACCGCCGTCAAAACATAAAATTTAAACCCTTTTTTATTTTTGCCTTTATTACAATAGGAAAGTATTTAGATAGGAAGCAAAGTTTCATAGAGAGGGGGAAGGGATTAGAAAAGGTCCACAAGCCAGGACTTGAACTTGGGATGCCCAAATCACGATGGCACTACATGTCAGCATGCTGCCCACGAGGCTATTGGTGCCAACAACAGTTGTTTTTAAAATAATTTGTGTGTGTGTGTGCAATGACTGGCAAACCCAGACACAAGGATAGAGGCAGGATACAACTGCAGTAATCTAATGAAAATAGCAGTTTTCAAACAAAAGCACAAGAAAAAAAACGGGGGGAAAAACAGAGCAACCAAACATTGCATTCATGGAAGGACAAAGACCCAACAACAAACAAACAAAATATAAGGGTTTAAATACACAAAGACTAATAAGCTAGCAAGACACATGTGAGACACAGGTGAAACAGTAAGGGTAATGTTAACCCTCTAAGCGCCAAAGTCGCAAAATTGCGACAAGACGTCATACTTAATAAAATAGACTGTAGTTCCTAATATGGTGTAATCTCATAGTGCGCTAGTGTCATTGATGCAGAAGCAGTTCAGTTCAGAGCGTCTGAGTAAATTGTGAGATTTGTGAGAGAAAATAAAAATAAAAAGTTGTACCGTGAGAATGTGTTGCAAATGTTATTCGCCGATTCTGACTCTGAAGGGGAATATTTCCCTTTTGGAAATGACGATCGGTCGTCTAATGATCGCGCTTCTCCCGGTACATCTTTGCAGCGCAATGGTGCCGCCGTGCAAGGCGCGAGTGTTCACGAAGCACAACCAAATGATAATTTCGCTGAACAATCTTTTAGGGGCCCACGGGGCGATATGGTAACAGTAAAAGACTATAAAGTAAAACTATATGTAAGCAGTTATTACGTAGATACTGTCCGATAGTGTACATGTAGTGCAGCCACCTAGTTTTTGTAGATGCATGTGCGAGTGAGACGCCACGCTAGGTCTGTGGTCAGTCAGATTAATAATGGAGGCACATGCTGATAGTATCTGCGACGTATTGAGTCATTTTGGTCATTGCGCCCCAGTCGTCCACAGAAGGCAGGTGGGCCCGTTGTGCCCACCAGGCTAGCCTTGTGGATGCCCTGCCTTCAACCTTTGCACGGGTTATCCACACACCACTGTTGTCCTGCTACCGCCTGCGCATCCACAGGGAGTGACCTGCGTCCGAGATCATTGTGCGATACCCGCACGCCAGTCCAGATCCACGTGTATTCATCGTGGTCACATGGAAATATAACCCCCCCCACCGCACACCCATGTTAGCATCCATCGGCTAGTTTCCTGCGCCATGATCTGCCTAGTTACCCGTCTTCCACGGCGACATGCCATCTTTTTTTTTAGAAGACACTCCTCACTAGGACCCCCTTCTTCCCTATTTCCCGGTTACCAGACCCAATTTTTTCGATCCTCCCTGTCTTTTGTCTATTCGCCCCCTAACTTCTTCACCGTAATTTATTTGTAACGTTCTTTCCTTTTCACCCTGTTACACCCATCCCCCTCCTTTTTCCCTTTTTTTGACAGCTGATCAGGACTTTGGACAAAAGCCTTGGATGAGCCTTTTTTTGTGGTATTTCTAGGAGGAGAAGAAGACGACTCCTTGACCAGTGCTTTGAACCCGTACAAAGTACAGGTGCAGTCATGTTGTGGGGTAGGGCTGTGCGCTTGGGCCAGGCAATGAGGTACATACTCTCCAAGAACTATTAAATGTTGTCACCTAGATACATGATTGGCAGCTTACGCTGTCAACTGATCAAAAAAATAGGCACTGCATTTTACTATGGCACAAGTAATATAGTAATACTTACTATAGACTTATAGTTTTACTGTTGATTTCCTCTTTTGCTGATCATTTGGAATGAGGATAAAAAAAAAAAACATGCAAATAAGTTTATCCACTCCATATATATTTTTTCCTGAATAGTACTGATGAACTGATCAAAAAGAAGGCTACTGGCTACTAAGGCTATTTTTCTAATTTACAATCTTTAAGCCCTTTCAAGCCACAAGCTTTTGAAATCTTGATGTCAAAATCCAGCATTTTTCCAAAAAACCCTGGCGCCTGAAGGGTTAAGGGAGTAATGAGAAACTATGGGGAAAATGAACAGGACACAAAAAATACAAGTACAAAGTCTACAGAACAAAACAAAAATAGGCAATGCATGACACATCATGTGTTTATGCCACTGGCAAAACTGTTACATTATACAATAGGCTATATAATTGTCTATACACAATTTGCGCTCTTTAACCTACTTTACAAAGCAAACTTTCTGCTAAAAGAGTGAGCGGGTTGTCTTTCAATCAGATGCGCATGGAAGTTGCATTCATTACTATAGCAACATTAGTTTCCAGTAGAAAAACTGTGTCATTTACTTAAAAATGAAAATAAGATGAAGACCCTAATGTCACATAGATGTGCGTTAAAATGTTTGGTTGAAAATACATGTATATAGCTGTTATGAATAATTCACATTTCAATCAAGAGATGAGCCAGAGAAAGAGAACAAACAGCGTAAAATAGTGTATGAGTCAGTGTAGAGTAGTGTGGAAAGTGCATAATACTCTAAGGTAGTCTGTCCATAGAAGCATCGTATGATTCTCAGTAACACTGCAATTGGGATGAAACTATTATCACTTTCACAATAGAATTCCAGATGGTTAGTTTTGCTGTTTCATATTTTAATTATCATTAAAACTGAATTTAATGTAATGTATAGTGTAATGCATACTGGAAGCCAGAGGGTCCATGGTCGGCTCAGAAAAGTCATAATACGTGTTATGACGTTCTAAGAAATCCCATATATATATATATATTGTTTATCTGTGTTCTTGAAGCCCTTTTAGATTTTTAAAGAATAGAGTATATTTATAATGCAATGCTAATCGACATAGCCTTTATAACAGTATGCAATTCTACAAAATAATATATTTTTAACTCATTCTGTAATAAGAAGCCAAATAACACTCAATGGCATTTTAATGTGTTTTTAGCAAAAACAGTATTAATCTGTTTTGTGTTGATCACAAGCTAAGATGTTTAAACACCTCTTAACAGGAACAATTTATTTATTTTAAGTGAGACATTTGATAAAAATGGTAGAGATGAAATGTAGTTTAATCAAAGAAATGTGGGATCAAACAGTGTGAGTAAAATATAAAAGACATTAGCATCATGATTAGGGATATATCTAAAAGTGTCCCATTGGAGACAAAACATGAATGGGGCAGTTTGAGCAGCCCAAGACTAAACTGCATGGATGCTTAGATAATGTGAGTAACTATTAGTTATAATTTTAGACTTAATTTATAATTACATTTTAGAGTCTCCTCTAAACAAAATCACATGGCAGTTATAAGAGAAACCTTTAGATTTGAAAAAGAACATGGTCAGATTTGTGGCTTTAGCTGTGTTGTGTTTCTAGACAGCAAATTCATTTTTTTTTTTTTTTGTCAAAGATATTTCATGCCATTAAATTTCTAATAACTTTACAATAATTTAGCACCGTTGTCAAGGTTTGGGTAGAGGATGGAGCGAGGACTCAGTACTGCAGAAAAAGGGTTTTTTATGGGTAATAAAAATAAACAAAACACCAAAAAACTACCCCGTGGGGAAACAAGCTGGCAAGGCAAGGCAAGGCAAGGCAGGATCTGGACACGACACATCCAGGATAGACGATGACGAACTGACGCAGGACTGCAAACACAAGGAGAGCAAATGAGGAGGGTAATGAGGGACCAGATGTGGGGTAAATTAACTAATAATCTCGTAACAAGATGGGAAGGGGTCAAGCCATTGGACATGAGCACATGGAACACCGGATCAAAGACAAAAAGCCTGTGCTCCAGCAAAACAAATCACAAGCCAAGTGCTAGAACAAAAGACACGAACACGCAGCTATTGAGAAAACTCATAAGCCGCGTGTTCACACAAGACAACAGGAACAGCACGCAGCTGAACACAAACCGCGTGCTTCACAACACGTGGACAGAAGAGCGCACGGCCGAGCGAACTCGAGACCGCACGCTCCCACAACAGACAGAACATGGAGCGCGAGTGTCCGGACCCCGACATGAAACCGATACTCAAGACATGAGTGCCGGGATCTGAACACCACTCTCCAACATGAAACAGTACACGCAGACGTGAGCGCACGGCTCGAGCACACTCGAAGCTGCATGCTCACATGAAAACAATGACATGGCGCGAGTGTCAGGGCTCTGTCACAAATCTATGAATTACACTAGACCGAAGTGATAGAACCCTGACACTAGCCCCCCTCAAAGGGCCACCTGGCGTCCCTAACGAGGCACAACAAAACAAGACAGGAACATGACAACACAAGACCAACAGACAACACAAGGCAGGAAAATCAAAACACAGAGACAAATAAGGGAGGGAGGGAGGAGAGCCAAGCCAGTTGCAGAAGTACAGCCCAGAAAGTCATTACAGGAACCAGTGAGGGGCGGGAGGGTTGAGCCAGGGAGGCTCAGGCAAACCAGGAATCCCGGGGAGCCAGGGCGGGACCATGGGAACAGACCAGGGAGGCTCCGGCCTAACAAGAACCAGGAAACAGGGAGGGGTGGGAGGGTTGAGCCAGGGAGGCTCAGGCAGACCAGGAATCCCGTGGAGCACAGTGGCGGTACCTGGGAACAGACTCAGGGAGTCCGGCTAACAAGAACCCCAGTAGCTCACCAGGCGGCGAGCCGGAGTGAGCTTGGCTGGCAGGAAGGGTGGAGCCCGCATCAAGGAGGGAGCCGGCATCAGGGCAAGGTGCTTGGGCGGGGCCGGCAGGGCAAGGAGCCTGGGCTGGGCAAGGAGCCTGGGCGGGGCCGGCGGGGCAAGGAGCCTGGGCGGGGCCGGCATGGAGCCTGGGAGGGTCTGGGACGGCCTCCAGGCCAGCAGCAGTGGGCTCCTGGATGGCCTCCAGGCCATGTGGGATGGAGGAAGCCCTTCTCCTCCTCCTCCGTCTCCGAGAGCGGGGCACCGCCACTTCGTCGGCCACCTCTTGGGGCGCAGCCGCCTCTTCGGCCGTCACTGGGACAGCTGCAGCCTCTCCGGCCCTCACTGGGGGCGCTGCAGCTTCTTCGGCCACTTCCGGGGCCGCTGCAGCCTCATCAGCCACCCTCGGGGGCGCTGCAGCTTCTTCGGCCGCCTCTGGGGGCGCTGCAGCCTCATCAGCCAACTCTAGGGGCACAGCAGCCTCTCCAGCTGCCTCTAGGGGTGGTGAGGCGTACCCATTCCTCCTCCGTCTCCGAGAGCGGGGCACTGCCACTTCGTCCGCCACCTCTGCAGTCATGGGACTGGATGAGGCGGACCCGTTCCTCCTCCTCCGTTGGCAGGTCATAGGAGGACTGGGTACTAGGGGGTTTGTGAGGAGAATGGGAGGAGGGCCAAGAGGAGGAAGGCCACCCTCCTCTCCACGGTGGTAGACATACCCCACAAACTGCCAGAAGGACAGTATCCCAGCATTCCCATCTCCCAGGCATGGACGGGCTCATTAAGGCTGGTGTTAAAGATGTCCTTGAGCTCTGCGTCACTGATGTTGAGTCCCTCCGCTGCAAACAGGAACTGGTGTGCAAAACCCTTCACACTGGCTCCCCCTTGCCGAAGAGAAAGGAGCCTCCTGTGTTGAGCAGCTATCTGATGAGCGGAGGGGCAGGGAGATGGGAACAGGAAGATACCCATTGTTCTGCTGAGTCCTCTATTGGCCAGGTCGTACTGTCAGGGTTGGGGATGAAGGATGGAGCGAGGACTCAATATTGCAGATAAGGTTTTAATGGGTAATAAAAATGAACAAAACACCAACAAAAACTACCCTGTGGGGGAAAAACAGGCTGGCAAGGCAAGGAGAGGCAGGATCTGGACACGACACATCCAGGGATAGACGATGACAAACTGACGCACGACTGCAAACACAAGGAGAGAAATGCAAGCACATTAGGAGGATAATGAGGGACAGATTGGGGCAAATTAACTAATACTCAGGTAACAAGATGGGAGGGGTCAAAACAATTGACATGAGCACATGGCACACCGAATCAAAGACAAAAAGCCATGTGCTCACACAAAACAAAACACAAGCACATGGCCAGCAAAACAAAATCACAAGCCATGTGCTAGAACAAAAGACACGAACACGCAGCTAATGAGAAAACTCATAAGCCGCGTGTTCACACAAGACAACAGGAAAAGCACGCGGCTGAACACAAACCGTGTGCTTCACAAAACACATGGACAGAAGAGCGCACGGCCGAGCGAACTCGAGACCGCACGCTCCCACAACAGACAGAACATGGAGCGCGAGTGTCCGGACCCCGACATGAAACCGAAACTCAAGACATGAGTGCCGGGATCTGAACACCACGCTCCAACATGAAACAGTACACACAGACGAGAGTGCACGGCTCGAGCACACTCGCAGCCGCACGCTCACATGAAAACAATGACGTGACGTGAGTGTCAGGGCTCTGTCACAAAACTATGAATTACACTAGACCGAAGTGACAGAACCCTGACACTTGTAGCCTTTTTTTCTTATATTAGTTGTTAATTTGGACAACAAGCTGTCTTCTTTAACATTAGATTTCCCAGCACATTTTCACAATACAGATAATATTGATAACGGTGATAATTTTGGTCACAATAAATTGAGATATGAAATTGTCATACCATTTCATTTCTACACTGCAATACGTTTGCACAATAGTTAACAACAAAGAACAACACTTTTAAAACATTTTAATTGAATTGCCTATGTAACATTGAACATATACTAATTCATTTGTAGTATTAACCCTCTGGGGTCTGAGTTTTTTTTTCTTTTTTGGGGGGATGGCCCTGGAGAAGTTTTGACATGCCCTGAAATTTTTTAAAAACATAGTAATGTAAAATATATTAATTGAAACAAGTAAACTATACCTGGTATTTACAAGGTGTTTGCTGCTTCTTTCCATGCATTCAAGAAAATAAAAAAATGGATGTCGTGCGCGTGCCCAAAGACAGTTGGACATAGTGGTGTATAAGATGTAAAAAATGATATAAATACTGTTCGGTTTCTGGCACAAACCGATCGTTTCGTGTCTTAGGACATCGATGTGTCGTCACGAGCCGCAGGGTTTAATTTGGATTTGTCTGTGCATGTTTTTTTTACTCTCATAGATTTTGTTACCATTGCCATGCATTATACGACTGATAGACTGCAACGGTTGGACTTAAAAATCATCATATGTGTTCTACTGAAGAAACAAAGTGGATGCCCTGGGGTTAAGCAGATAAACATCAAATTTTCATTTTTGGGTGAACTATCCCTTTAAATAAGACTAAATAGTTGACTTACCGTGATGGAAGCTGCATAAATAGCAGGGTGCCTTCAGATGCTTCTTAAGATTTATGGTATTTGTTCTGCCTAATTTATAGCCACAGGGCTTCTCTCAGTTTTCTGTGACATTGCACAATGCTTTTTTTTCAGAGGAATTATAACAGAAATGCTTCCATATATCAGTTCTTTGTTGGTGTTGGGAGTAACGCATTACAAAAGTAATGATATTACAGTAGTATATTACTTTTTGCTGTAACGCAGTAATATAACGCATTGCTAATAAAATTTGGGTAATATTATTACTCGTTACAATCTCAGTAACGCAAGTTACAACAATATATTTGAACTCAAAATTAAGTGGTGATTTTACAAACACCGCAAAACAGCACCATAAAAAATTCCGCGGGTAAAATAGTTTGTCTATTTCAAATATTTTTTTTATTAAATCGTATATATAAAATGAATGAATATGCGAAATATTTTACTTAAATGGCCTAATTAACAGATTAACAAAACTAAAGGAAAAGACAGAGATGTGCTGAGTTTGGTTCATACGCTATTTGTGTGGCGCGGCGCTCTAAGAAAGTCCACGGAAAGGAAACCGCGATGACAGATATAAAGTAAACACATTGCAGTTTCGAATGATCTGTATGACCAAAAATGACGGAGTATTTTTTTGTTGTTTGTTTCTGCTGTTCGATCGCGCCGGCGCCTCACGCACACACATAGGCCTACAGCATTGCAAACGTTGCAGCCTGTTCATTATCAGAATAAAATACAGTAAACCAAATAGATACACTGGTTAATTTATATAGTGCTTACTGCGTAGTTACAATCCGTGCCGTTCAGACTGAGCTCAGTCCAAACACACATTTGCTCATGTGAAGAGTATGTTTTTTAAGCACGTTAAGTAAGTCTGGTTTACATAATAAATAATAGTTTTGAATTCAAATACATCGCAAATATGGACATATTTAATGGATTAATGCCGAATGAGAGAGGTAGGCTGCGCGAGAACGCCGTTTGCTTTCAGTTTCGCATTGAATTAGCCTAATTCGTTTTGGCTTGTTTAGCAACTTATATTTTTCATTCTTGTTTTCTTCTGAAACCGTTCAAAATAGCATATAGGCTAGGTATTGTGTTTATTGTTTGTACATTATAACATTTTGCTTTATTTACTGGTGTTATTTATTATTATTATTATGAATGTAATAATGCGGTTTGTGCTTATCTGTGTTTAACCTAAACTACAATGTAACATTAATGTAGACCTACCGGTATCTAAATATTTTATAATTTTATGCTATATAGACCTACCACATTACCCCCCACTGGATGTAGAATGAGCAGCAATAAACTACATTTTGGCATTTTATAATACTAAAGTGGATATTTTGGTGAAAGTAACTCAAAAGTAGTGTAACGCATTACAGTTCAGAGACAGTAATATTGTAATGTAACTAATTACTTTCAAAAGACAGTAACTAGTAATATATAATGTATTACATTTTGGAAGTAACTTGCCCAACACTGTTCTTTGTTTCCTTCCTAAGAATTCAGGTGCTGAAGCCATTGCAGCTCGCCAGGCCAGTTAGAGTTTATTTAGCCTACCCGCCAACTGTCTGAGATTAGAAACGCAATCAAATTTTGAAAGATGGTTAGTTTATACAAAGATATCATGAATTCTGAATGTCCGATATTACTCAAAAAACATTTTAATCCAGTCTTGTTAACAAAGAAAGGTCTTAAATTTCGTTATAGTTTTTATCATCAGATATTAGTTTTGTCTTAGTCTCGTCTCGTCTTAATCACAAATATTTATGTGTATTTATTTATGTGTCTCTCTTCGTAATAGTTTTTTGTCACGATTACCTCTCCTATGTGGAAGAATCCTCTCAATGCCCAGGAACTTGAGATCTGAAAGAGAATGCTTAGCGGACTTAAAATAGCGAAAAACTGGAGAAGCGTAATCTTGTCTCCTAATGGCACTCATATGTTCTATAATTCTGGTGCGCAATGCACGTTTGGTTTTTCCAAAGTACAATAGGGGACAGCGACACATAATTATGTATATCACGTGTGTAGTTTTACATGTAATCAATTGTTTAATTTTATAGTTTTTTGCCACAAACTGGGTGTGTAAAAGATTTACATTTTATATAATAAAGACAAGCAGAACAATCTTTACATGGAAAGTTTCCTTGGGCATCTGAGAGGATCCCAGGAGTGAGGATATACAGGTGCATCTCAATAAATTAGAATGTCGTGGAAAAGTTCATTTATTTCAGTAATTCAACTCAAATTGTGAAACTTGTGTATTAAATAAATTCAATGCACCCAGACTGAATTAGTTTAAGTCTTTGGTTCTTTTAATTGTGATGATTTTGGCTCACATTTAACAAAAACCCACCAATTCACTATCTCAACAAGTTAGAATACTTCATAAGACCAATAAAAAATTTTTTTAGTGAATTGTTGGCCTTCTGGAAAGTATGTTAATTTACTGTACATGTACTCAATACTTGGTAGGGGCTACTTTTGCTTTAATTACTGCCTCAATTCGGCGTGGCATGGAGGTGATTCAGTTTGTGGCACTGCTGAGGTGGTATGGAAGCCCAGGTTTCTTTGACAGTGGCCTTCAGCTCATCTGCATTTTTTGGTCTCTTGATTCTCATTTTCCTCTTGACAATACCCCATAGATACTCTATGGGGTTCAGGTCTGGTGAGTTTGCTGGCCAGTCATGCACACCAACACCATGGTCATTTAACAATTTTTTGGTGCTTTTGGCAGTGTGGGCAGGTGACAACTCCTGCTGGAAAATGAAATCAGCATCTTCAAAAGCTGGTCAGCAGAAGGAAGCATGAAGTACTCCAAAATTTCTTGGTAAACGGGTGCAGTGATGTTGGTTTTCAAAAAACACAATGGACCAACACCAGCAGATGACATTGCACCCCAATCATCACAGACTGTGGAAACTTAACACTGGACTTCGAGCAGCTTGGGCTATGAGCTTCTCCAGCCTTCCTCCAGACTTTAGGACCTTGGTTTCCAAATGAAATTTGGTCTCATCTGAAAATAGGACTTTGGACCGCTGGGCAACAGTCCAGTTTTTCTTCTTCTTAGCCCAGGTAAGATGCCTCTGACATTTTCTGTGGTTCAGGAGTGGCTTAACAAAAGAAATACGACAACTGTAGCCAAATTCATTGACAAGTCTGTGTGTGGTGGCTCTTGACGCCTTGACCCCAGCCTCAGTCCATTCCTTGTGAATTCACTCAATTCTTGATCTATGTTGCTTGACATCCCTCATCAAGGCTGCGGTCCTCATCGGTTGGTTGTGCATCTTTTTCTTCCACATTTTTTCCTTCCACTCAACTTTGTTAACATGCTTGGATGCAGCACTCTGTGAACAGCCAGCTTCTCTGGCAGTGAATGTTTGTGGCTTACCCTCCTTGTTAAGGGTGTCAATGATTATCTTCTGGACAACTGTCAGATCAGCAGTCTTCCCCATGATTGTGTAGCCTAGTGAACCAAGCTGAGAGACCATTTTGAAGGCTCAGGAAACCTTTGCAATTGTTTTGAGTTGATTAGCTGATTGGCAACAATATTCTACAATCAACATATTCTAATTTATTGAGATAGTGAATTGGTGAGTTTTTAAATGTGAGCCAAAACCTCACAATTAAACGAACCAAATACTTAAACTACTTCAGTCTGAGTGCATTTTTATTTAATACACGAGTTTCACAATTTGAGTTGAATTACTGAAATAAAAGAACTTTTCCATGACATTCTAATTTATTGAGATGCACCTGTAGGTATCTGCATGCTCCAATTTGTCCTTTTTAAGACACTTTTCACTTTTTTACACTTTTGTCACCCTGTAGCTGTTAAATGAAAGTTATTTTTGTGATAGACCCTTTTCTTGGTCTCACTGTATGTCTTTCAGTGTGCGGACATTTTAGTTTTTTTGGTTGATCAAATCTTTCCTGATTTACGCAGCTGAGAACGGACTGGTTATCTTTTTGGAGTGCATACAATATCTTTTTTGATACGTTTACAGTTATGAATGTTTGTGAATCCTTTGGATTTTTGCATTGATGATAAAATGTGGTCTAATTGCTATTTAAGTCACAATTAAAGATAAACGCAATACCTAAATGAATACACAGACATTAGTCCTGTTGAAGTTGTTATTGAAAACCTTGGTATGGAAAAGTAAGTGAAACGATAAACCTATTAAGGCAAAATTTTAGAGAAGCTTTAAATGGAACTGCTAAATGAGGACTGTTATCACACAGTTTTAATGTGATGCTGCTGATGAATGATATTAATATGGATAAAAAAGAAAAGAAAGCTGTTTAGCTGTCATTTTGACTGCAATTTAACAGGTTTCATATATGAAAGTGGCTTTTACTGAAGTGATGGCATGATGCTACTATATCAACATGGGTGGTGTAAATAGTCACATGACCAGAGGCATAACAGGTCCGGTTTGGCAGACTGAAACATGTTGTCTGAAGGACAAGTAACACCTGTCACACCACAAATAAAACTACCATATTTACTACAGTACATGCAATATTTAAAGGATGTATGGTTGACATTAATAAGGCTGCTATCGCTCATAATAAAAGAACACAAAAATTATCACAAATTGTGACAAGAAAACAGGGAGACTTGAATATGATTTAACTGCACAGCTGAATGATTAGGTTGGACTGGATGAATATGTAACTGCTACCAGAGTCTTTAATTTTTCTTCTTTCAACAATTGACCATATGACAAATAAATGAGTGAGCGCCCAAACAGCCAATCACATTGCTGCATAGAGAAGCCTTGTCGCTACGCAGCAGATGTCAGTCTAAAGCTGGGTCAAAACAACCCAATAGCTGGGTTTGTCCCTTTTTAACCCAGCATTTTTTTAGAGTGTAGGATTTAACTGAGTTTTGCTAGTTCCATTCCTGAAATTAGACATTAATCATGAAAAACACAAGTGTTGGATCAGTTCTTTGTGACACTGACTTTATATTTTACTTTATTTTAAGAAAAACACACAAACACATTATTTAACCTCTGTTTGCATTTTTTCCTGTGTGTTAATGTCAATATTTATGACATGTTGACTTTCCATCTTCATAACACTAGGATAGATTTCAACTTGTGTTTCATTGTTTTCTTGTCTTCTACTGCTATGTTTAGTGTTTCAACATAACCTGATACAAAAGCTTGTGCTTTTTGATTTTTCCACAATGATAAACTATTTTAAGTAATTTATTCCAAAATCATCAGGTACAACATAAAGAAAGCCATGTCTCGGCATAGTTTAATTATTATTATTTATTCATTTATTTATAAAAATTTTGACGTACATAAATAGATAAGAGTTTCATATTAAAGGTTTTCTCATAGAAAACCATTCTAATTAAAATGCTTAACATTTAATTTTAGCTCGTTGCTTTCATGTTCTGTCTTCTGTCTTTGCCTGTACATAGTATGCATCATCAATAGAACTGCAGCAGTATTGATCAGTGTGGATGTAGGTGTCCACTAATTGGTTGCTAAGTAGATCCCTAAGTGAACTGAGAGCTTCAGAGCGGTGAATCAATATTAATGATTCATGGTAAAAAGAGAGATGTCAGAAGGAAATTCAACAGCTGAAATGATACATTTAAGTCTGTGTTACAGAGCTGAATGTCAAGATGAGTATTAAGTATGCAGTATGCATGGTGGAAACTCCAGATGTGTGATACGATCTGTACTCAGTCACTGTGTCTGTGTGGCTTGTGGGCTTTCTCAGGAAGTCTCAACCTGACTTTTAGAAAATGCGAGTGATTCTTGGCCATGCAAAACTTGCACTGCGATGTGGTTGCTAGGGTCTTCTGAGTGTTATTCAGCACACTGCTATATGTTCTGCACATCCACATCTCATATACGTGACGTTAAGTGTGAGCAACTGTTATAGTGATGATGAATTATTGTTGGGTATTGTTTATTATTTTGGATATTTCCTTCAGTTAACTGTTTTTCTTAAAGTTTTTGTCTTCTACATTTACGGTTTTGCATTAAATCATTCTGGGATGTTGTATATGACATAGTCCTACCTAGAAACATTTCCACCAGGCGCCATCGCTAGAGATTGGAGTAATGGCTGCTGAAAATTCAGCATGCTCACCACAGTAATAAATAGCAATGCAAAATTATTTTAAATGTAAAACTTCAAACTTGCAATTCGTTTTTCCTTTATTTTTGGTCAAATAAGCACAGCCTTGGTGAACATATGATACTTCTTTCAAAAACATTAAAAATACCTGAATTATTCCAAACTTTTGACTGGCATTATAGATTACAAACACTATAAGTTCCACTAACTTTTGAAAACCACAGTGTCAATACTTTTTGTCTTTGTCTATTTCATTTGTTTGTTTTGTTTTTCATTTCAAACTTTTTTATTTTAGTTGTGTCTTTTTCTCAAACAAATGATATCTTGCATTTGATTTTTTATTGCTGGGCTGGACAATCAGACATTTTTAAGTGGCCATAAGTGTAGTTTCGGGAATTGTCAGTATTCAGTGAAAACGAATCAATTCAGCGCGATGTAGGCCATGATATCTGCCTGTGGTTATCTCACCCCCTTTATCTGTTACAAAAGAAGTTACATCTAGTTAACAGCAGTGCTTGGAACATCTCATTTGAATCAAAAATAGTTTGTTTGGACGTTATGTGCATGATGTGGTGTTTTTGTGGTGTCTGAGAAGAATCATGCTTCAGTTTCAGGAAACAGAGGGTTTTTACAAAATATGATTGGGAACCTGATAGCATTTAAATTAGTAAGCAGCTCAGTTTGATGGTAGTGAAACTAGAAAGAGAAACTAGAATAATGGTCAAATGCTGTTGAAAAAAACACAAAGCTAAAAATGTAAGAAAATAAAGGCATTTCTGGTGCAAGTTGAAGGCAGTTTTGCGCCCACAAACATCGGACACAAAGAGGTCCTACTTCAGAGCTAACATCAGTCAAGCACTTTTAGTTTTATAGCCGATTATACAGTACAGATTGTTTCACAGCTTCACTTAATTAAACAGGAAAGTAACAGAATCAATGATACAACCTTAAAAAATTAAGTACATTTGCTGTTAACCAGAAGCTGGTACGCCAAAGACATTGTGTCAATATTCGCTTCAGTCCAGTTCAGTTTTAATTCGGTTCAGATGTGCCGATTTGTTGTGCATTTGTACACTCAATGGCAGGAAGAGTCAGAGCTATTTATTTAAAGTTGTGGAGGAAATACTGCATAATAGAATATCCACATTTGTAAATTAAGCAAATGTTGTTGCTCATTTTGGCAAAACCTAGCAAAACTTCCTAACATAATTATTTTACAGAAATTCATGACATGTTTTATTAACTATGTTTAATATGTTTCAATTTTGTCATCTTTCCATGAATTGTAATAGTGATCGTTAAGAAACAGAAATGTATCCTTATGTTTGGAGGGAGTGTACTGATTTAGGCTATGTACTGTACACTGCATAAATACTGTATATATTAGGACATAAATACTGTACTTGGTTAACGAGTTAATCATAGAAAGACAGCTGGGCTTTATGCATCCCCACTGCCAAAAAACAAAAACAAAACAAAACACACCATTAGTAAAGCTTTTGAATAATTTACGAGCAAAAAAAACCAAACAAAAACATGTAGTCATAATGTTGCTAAAAGCATATGTTTTTGTTAGAAATGCACAACAAAGTCAATGATGAAATCTCTTTTGTCTAGAAATAAATAATAAAAGACGGAAATATGTATTTTTTTTTTGTAGCAGCTACAGTATATGTAACATCATAATATCACATTTTGCAATACTTTTCCACCAACATCAGTTTATAAAAATAATAATAATAATAATTCATTACATGTATATAGTGCTTTTCTGGGCACTCAAAGCACTTTACATTGTCAGGGGGAATCTACTAGTCACAGAAGGTGTACTGCTTTTTTTTCTTCCCTTTGTTTTCTTTTTTTTTACAGCAACACCTGGATGAAGTGACGGCAGCCATAGTGCACCAGAACACACACCAGCTCATGGAGAGGAGACAGAGTGATGAAGACAATCAGCAGAAATGGGGATGGTCAGAGGACAATGGGCGAATGGCCAGGATGCCGGGGTTACACCCCTACTCTTTTCCGAGGGACATCCTGGGATTTTTAATGACCACAGAGAGTCAGGACCTTGGTTTAACGTCTCATCTGAAAGACAGTGCTTTTTTCAGTATAGTGTCCCCGTCACTCTATACTGGGGCGTTAGGACACACACAGACCACAGGGTGAGCACCCTGCTGGCCTCACTAACACTTCTTTCAGCAGCAACCTAGTTTTCCCAGGAGTCTCCCATCCAGGTACTGACCAGGCTCAACCCTGCTCAGCTTCAGTGGGTGACCAGTCTTGGGCTGCAGGGTGATATGGCTGTGTTATGTAAAACTTGTCAAAATTACATCAACTGCCACATATCTCTATGTAATTAAAACTGATACAAACCGTTTAAGTTGCAGCCATACTTTATCACTGTGCTGCAATGTAATAGCACAGTTATAGGTTGTAGTTCCATATTGTATCTAACATTTAGATTAGTCTTTGGAATACAGTTTCACAGTGTAGCTGATTCTTAAAGGGATAGTTCACCCAAAAATGAAAATTCTGTAATTAATTACTCACCCTCGTTTTGTTCCAAACCCGTAAGACCTTCTTTCACCAGGTCCAGAAACGTAGTTAGGACATCTGTAAAACAGTCCATTTGACATCAGTGGCTCAACTTCAGTTTTGCAAAGCTATGAGAATACTTTTTGTGCGGAATGAAAACAAAAATAACATAATTTATTCAACAATTATTTTCCACCGAGTTACGTCTTCCGCCATTTTGGAGAGTACCCAAGAACATATTCAACATAATCAGCATTGTTTACTTTCGGGGGAGAAAGCGCGCGCATGCCCGTATTAGCTGCGTCAGTCGTTGTCGACGCCGTCATTATTTTTGTTTCTTTGCCTCCCCACGTCTTTGTTTAGGGTCTGCGCGCTCTCCCTCCCTCCCCCCCTATCTTCCCTTTGGTCGCCGAGGCCCGACGGTTCTAACGGGTTTTGGATGCCCTGTAGGGTGCAGTACCTTCCTGTGCCTTTTTCCTTTTGGGGGCACTCCCCTTAACTGGTCCTCTTCCCCTGAACCCGTACCAGACGTACCCCCACCCAGTCCCCGGACAAAACCTCCATCATACTGCTTTTTTCAGTTAAAAAGTTGTCCCTAACCGCGTACGCGGCCACCTGTCTACCCACCAGCACCCCTCCGGGGATCCGTTACGCATATTTGATCATCTCATGCATTACATGGGGATAGTGCCATGCTCTGTGGTTTATGCTTCAGAAATACTAGAAATATCAAGATGACAATGTGGATGGCAGCCTCAGTGTGCAGCGCTCCAATGATTGTGCTGTTTTTGTTTATTTGTTCTGTTTAGGTCTGTTTAGTCATTCCTTTCCTGTCATTTAAGTTGAAGATGATAACATCTGATGAATGATTATGTTAAGCAAATATTCTAGCCAGTTCCTGATCTGCATATTGGTAGTTAAACAAGCACAGTACCTGAGGCTATCACCTTTGTCTGTGATGGCTTTTAATGCCCCAGTCTTTGAAGCTGTGGCAAGTGTTTATGGTGTGGAATTCTATTAAAGGGGTCATATGATGCGATTTCAATTTTTCCTTTCTCTTTGGAGTGTTACAAGCTCTTGGTGCATAAAGAAGAAACTACTTTGTTTGGTCTTCCAAAAAAAAGTACACGACTAGAAATCAGTGGTTAAGATTTATTTACAACACTGTTCCAGAACAGTTTAACCCAAATATCCAGTTGTGTGCAGCACATTTTATGGAGGACGTTTCTCCCCTACGGGAAGAGTAACGTTGACTAAAACCTGCGGCTGTTCTGACTCACAGTCTGTAAGTACGTTTTCATTTAAATGATTTGCCACTGATGATTCAAATGCGAGTTTTGGGCAGTAGAGTAGCACTTGTTGTTTGTCATTTCTCTGATCGCAAATGCAGACAGAGTTTTATGTTTACGCGGCGTGATGCAATGCAACGCAACGCGTAAAAAGACAGTATAAGTCATATAATCAGTAATTATGTCCCCACGGATGCAACAAATGCCTCATTTGTAAAGGGTTTTAATGTTTATGTCTCGTAGCTCCGGCCGGGACACGGCATCAACAGTATGTGAGGGGCGTAACATTTCCGTCTCACGCTTGAGGTATTCGGCCAATCACAAAGCATTGGATAGCTGGCCAATCACAGCACACCTCGCTTTTCAGACTGATGAGCTTTGTAAAAATCGACGCATTTCAAAAAGGCGGGGCATAGAGGAGAAACAATAATGGACAGTATGTGGAAAATAATGTGTTTTTTTAAACTTTAAACGAACAGCTATCTCCGCGCATAAACACATTTCATACACCAAATACACAAAATAATGTTCCTTTTAGCAACATCATATGACCCCTTTAATCTCTGTGAGGTATCTGTATGGAAAAATAATGCTGATTAGACAGGGGCTCATAAAACTCTAAAGTCTGGGCAGGGTCCAAATAACTATTTACATGCTTGGCATACTTTAAGGTTGTGACCGGAGTGCTTTGTATAAACCTGTAAGGACTGTCCTCTAAAATGTTTATAAAACTACATACATATCCCTAGTTAGACTTTGGTAACTGTAGCTGTCACAGATTAAAGTGCATTTTCTAAATATTTCAGTTGCTTACCTCTCAATTAATTTTGGTAATAGAGACACGTACAGGTTAACAAATGAGTAGAGTTAGTTTGAACCTGTTATGTGATCTGGCTAGTTCTGTGAACCACATTGAGATGCACATGGATTAAAAAAAATATCTGATCAAAAATGTCTCCTAATGTCTCCTGAATTACTGATTGGAAAGGGCACCCAGATTTATTTATTTTTATCTATATATATATATATAGATATATATATAATTCCCAGTAGCTAATTTATAAGTTAATATACTGTGTGTATTGATTTATCAGTTTAATCGAGTATAGACTGGCTAAGCGACATCATGGACCGGCAGCTCACTCACATTATGTATCAAAAGTCATTTTTATTTATTTCCAGGTTTTTCTGGTGTCCATGTGATGTTATGATAGTTACTGTGCTGACCCTTTGAAAACGACAGTAAACATAAGGCATTCATACTTTTTGTTCTAACCAAATAAATGTTCAGGAGACGTTATAGTATAAGGGGGGGACTCTGTAACTAACTCGGGAAGGAAACAGGGAATCCACACATTTGCAAGAGAAAGTTGACACCCGACCTCTGAATGTTTTTTTTATATATATAAATATATATTATTATACAGTATAAGTATATAGCACTTTATACAATGATGGTTGTGTCAAAGCAGCTTTACGGTGTTAAACAGGAAAATAGTTTGTCAATGCTGCAAAAAGACAATATCAGAGTAATTTTCCAGCTAAAGTCAGTTAATTGATGATTCATTGATGTCATCATCCAGTTCAGCTCTCTTCAATAGTGTCTGTGCAATCAGTCAAGTGTCCCCAACTAAGCAAGACAAAGATGACCAAAACTCCATCGGTGACAGAAATGGAGAAAAAACCTTGGGAGAAACCAGGCTCAGTTGGGTGGCCAGTTCTCTGACCAGACGAAACCAGCATGGTTAAGAGCATAGTCTAGCCGTCTCACCTCCACCAACATGGCCATTAATGGAGGTGAGTTTCTATCAAGGTTGGAGCAAAACTCTGCAGGACTGTGGCTCTCCAGGACCAATGCTGGCCACCCCTGCTCTAGAGATGTGATGGGGTTTTGTCATTGCATTTCTGTGAAGGACCTGTCTATTATTCCTGCCTCTGTAATTAAAACCAGTGGTGGACCGTAACGGAATTTTTTTTTTACATTTTACATATTTCAACTATCTGTACTTTGTCAGAGTATTTTTATTTTGTGGAACTTTTACTCCACTACATTCCAAAGCATAATATCATACTATTAACTCCTTTACTTAAAAAAAAACCATGTAGTTCCTCATTATTTTGAAATGGAGGAATCATCACTTGCTCCGAGATGTGATAGCGGTATCCAATTTGTGAATGAGCTGATTCTACTCAATGAACCTGTTAAATCGGTTCGCAAATCGCACAAATCGTAATTCATGTGCCAATTGATTGTTTGGATTGCAGCTGTCTCGAGTCAACAAGTCAGTGATTCAAGTTATCCAGTCAGAACAGGTCTGCAGTCAACAATTCAGTGAAATCACAAGTCTTACAAAAATTAGCCAAGAATGGTAGATGGTAGAGGGAAGGAGAAATAGTAACACAGAAATAGACAAGATCACTGTTACCACTGTTCCACGGGGGCTGGTGCCGGAGCCAGAGCCCAATTGGGAACTGGGCTGTGCTTTTATTTCCACTCAAAAAAATCCCGAGCTGGTGCCCAAATCCTGGTTCCGAGCTGGCCCCAAAACCTTGCTGGTCTCGAATAAGGGAACCTATGACGTCAGTAGGCGGAGCTTCCACTACAGACCGCAGTTTGAAAGGAGTCATTAGACTTGTTCGAGATGCATCGGCGCCAGGCAAACTGATTGGTGTACGAAATCAAATAACTGCGAGCGCAATTGGAGAGCAGACGACTCTTTAGGATTTTGAATTGCTCTCGCGGTAATTTGATGTCATACACCAATCAGTATGCCTGGCGCCGATGCATCTCGAACAAGCCTATATGTAAAAGCCGTCAGAGTTCAGGCAAATTATCATTAACAACAACAATTAAATATGTCAGTTCAGCACGTGGCAGCAGAAGAGATCACCGGCTATTTCGTCTGCAAGAGACTAACAAACGATATGTGAATAGGAAGCTTTTCATAGCTTACTGTGCATGTATATTGTAGTTGTGGACAGTAGCCTACCTATCATTACGTGTTGGGATAACTAATTACACGTAACAGAGGTAACCACTTTAATTAACACAATAATGTAACTGTAAAACCGTACAGTTAAGGAGAAAGAAAAATGTGTAATTACATTACAGTTACTTATGAAAATATTAACGAGTACAAAGGGGGTTAAATCTGAATATTTTCACACACATACAGATTTGATACATTTTTCCCCCAAATTGCTTGGACTGCTCTAAAATATGAGACACCAAATGATTCAGGAGTTTAGGACACAGAATAGGAAACATGCTTATTTGATAACTGTTTTATGTACTATTTGGGTTTATGTGTATGCTTTATTTTTTAAGATTAAGGGGATAGTTCACCAACAGGCAAATTAGGCGGGTTTAACCACCACCGATGACATTCTAGGTGTATATGACTTTTCTTTCAGACGAATCCAGTCGGAGTTATCTAAAAAATTGTCTTTGATCTTTCAAGCTCTATTGTTGTACTCAGCGGGTGTTGCATTGCTTCTGTCCAAAATAACTTAAATAAAAATCACCCATCAATAAATAAAGTGTCTCACACGGCTCCAGGGGTAAACAAAGGTCTCCTGTAGCGAAACGATGCGTTTTTGTAAGAACAATATCCATATTCAAAACGTAATAATAACTTGAATCTAGCTTGCGCTCACTGTGTAAACGGAAGCAGTTCCAGGGGCGGGAATTTACGTATGAGGTCAGCTTTCCGCATGCGCCGCTCCGACCCCCTAGGCGCACGGGAGAGAGCGAACAAAACAACGGTCATAATTAGAAGGTACAAAACGAGGAATTGTCGGAGGATTTTGATATAAGCCAAGATGAGACTTGTTTTCCTTTGCTAAAGTAAGGAAACTTTGCTTCCTTTGATCCTGTAAACAAACGTTGGTTTTCCCGAGACTCACCGGCCCTGAACTCATACATCATCCTCACGGAACTGCTTCTGTGTACAACTGCTGGCGCAAGCTAGATTATTAAAGTGATTATTACATTTTGAATAAGGATATTTTTCTTACAAAAACACATAAATTCGCTACAGGAGGCCTTCATTCACCACCCGGAGCCGTGTGTGAGACTTTTTTTTATGGATGGGCACTTTTTATTCAACTAATTTTGGACTGATGCATGTAACACCCGCTGGGTGGCATTAAACAGCTTGGAAGATCAATTACAATTTTTAATATAACTCTGACTGGGTTCGTTTGAAAGAAGAAAGTCATATACACCTAGGATGCATCGGGGGTGAGTAAAACGCAGCCTAATTTTCATTTTGGGGTGAACTAACCCTTTAACAGTTTTTTTTTCCCAAGGCATTATTAGATGCCAGTGTTTCCAGATATATCTATGCAAATATTTAAATATATTTAAAAACGGTATTATAGCTATTAAACTGTTAAGCTATATCTTGTTATGATGTTAAATCTGACATTCTCAAAGTAAAAATAGCTGATAAAGTCTGAATTTGTGGTGCCTGTGCTTTAAAATTATGTTATTATAATCTTAATTCAAATGATGAAGGGTTTAAAAGTCTGACAGTAATCAGCGTACTACTGTAAGGTTAACTCAGCCTGGTTTAAATGTTTCAAAATGATTTACAGAAATTAGAAATTTAGAAAAGTAATCAAATGGAATCAGTTGCATTACGTTAATAAAGTAATTGAAATAGTTACAGTACTTATTACATTTTAAATAGGGTAACTTGTAATCTGTAACCTATTACATTTCCAAAGTAACCTTCCCAACACTGATCATAGGCTACATCACAGTATGCTGTACCTCATAGGCCATCTCTCATGGTGCACATTTGATAACAAATGAAGAAGCAAAATGGCCCGGATCTGTTCATGACTTCAGCATTTTTCGGGAGTCCACTGTGAGCACCAGACTAGGAAATGGTAAAAAAGGCTTTGGATAAAGAATTCAGCTTTCTGTATCTTATGGCTCTGAAAATATGTTCACTGTCATTTCAGGAGAGTTTTTAGGCCACCTTCTCGCAGACAGAGGATATCCTTGTCTACCTTATCTGATGACCCCTTACCCAGAACAATGCCCACAACAACGCTTCAACCTTAGCTCACAGCAGGACCAGAGCACGGGTTGAAATGACAATTGATGTGCTCAAAGCAAGGTTTCAGTGTCTGCGCAAACTCAAGAGTAACCCCTGAAAGAGCATGCAACATCATTTTGGCATGTGTTGTTCTTCATAATATTGCTACAATTAGAGGAGAGCAGCACCCTGCCCTAAAAATTGAAAATGATGACCCCATTCCTCCGGCGGATGGCAGGGCTGTACACTATTGGCACTATGGCAGGACACTATTTGCCCAAATCATTTTACTTAATTTCTCCCTGATCAGAAATAAAGAGAAGGACACTAGTGATCATCTATTGTTTATTTCCTAAAACAGAAATGGGACATTTATTATATTGTTCCATCATTTCACACAATGTAACCATGACCATATACCCACCTCTAGCTGGTGTTGCAGTAGCTGAATTTCCAAATCTGTCTTTTTTATAAGCTTTAACAGATAAGTATTTTCAATTTCTGTTTTCTCTGTCTGCTTCAAAAGGTGCTCTTTATTCACGTCCTTTACAGGTAACTGGGGAATAACAGGGATAGTATTCACTTTACAGTTACATTGTACTTGCATAACTAGAACCAGGAACATAATTAACATCTCACAGTCTTCATATGCGTTGTGCTCATTGATGGCTGGTCCTGGCATCGGCCTGGCATGCTCTATTAAAAATAGCTCTTTAAAATTCAGTCGCCTTTGTCACATCACCGCTATACATTTCAACCTGTCAAATTATCACAGTTATGCAAGACAAATTAGGTTGATACCTCTGTAGGCCTTGCAGAAGTGTCCTCTGTGAAAGCTGTGACAGTGTCCTCATCAAGATGAACACAACCAGCAACATAGTCATCATCACTACAGTCATCGTCACCATGCTGTAGACAAGCTGTTAGCAGTACAGTTGGTATATATTTAACCAAATGTCTGGAATTCAGATTGCTTACAGCTGCAGGGCCTTCTGTTGGGGCTCCTGAAGGCTCTTAAAGGTGGACGACACCATCTACATCTATAAAGACAGTAGTAAAAAAAAGCCATGATGTATTTGTGCAACCATTCACACTTACACATACTGCAGACACTCTTCTAACACATACACACTGATATTTAATGTAGCCACTTGTGTCGTGGGGGACAGTGGGCTCCTGGGATGCCTTCGGCCACTGGTCACCCTGTGTTTTGGCTCAGAGCCAGTTGCTCGGCCTCAGTCAGAGGTGGTCCTCCACCGTCTTTCTGTTAGCTGGAAAGAGGTAAAAAAATTGTGTCAGACTACTATCCCAAGGAACACTGATATGTTAAAACTGCCCTACTGCATAGTGAAACTGCGTGCATGCTTCTGAATATCAAAACTGATGTTTTCAGTCCCATAACTGCAGTTACTTTTTTGTAAGGACATGTCTTCACAGTACATCACTTTTGCAAGTTTCAAAAAGAAAACTTTATATGGGTCAAATAACCAAAATAGCCTTTAACAATGGTATTGGCCTTGGCCTATTATTTAATTGGCTCGTGTGCTATTAAGAGACAAAGAAAAGGCTTAGTAATTTACATTTTCAAAGTTACATTCATTCTTACGCATTGACTCGAGTAGCAATGACACCCATGATTTCTATCTTGCCATATGCTTTTAAGAGTATCTCCAGTTCCAGGGGCGTGACATATGACGACCGTTTGAATTTGCTGGTTGCCATGGTGAATCAATGAATCAGAGCTCTATTGATGATGCCTTTTTTTAGTTGTCGGGTGCGCATCAAATTCAAAGTAAACCTACTCAGAGTAAGTCAAACTCACTCAAAACCGCTGAATTGGAACCGTAAACTCAGGGTTTCCTATTTTGGAGTTTGTTAACCCAGAAGTCAGGGTTTATCTCTGGAATACACCCCCGAACAGAACAAATTCATAATGACGGAATGATGGAAACTAAAGTGTGGCGGGAAATACAAACTTAGGAACACAAGTGACTAAAGAATACAAACTAAAAATCTAAACAATCTGAACATATGTGTGACATTCCCCGCTGCCATTCTTAAAATTGGATACATTTTGCCTGTGATGTCTGTTTTTACAGTATATTGTTTTTTCATCACACATTTTGTTTTCCTTTTTTTAAAGTACTATGATGTATCAGTAACATAAATGTATATTTTAATATATGTAATGTTTTGATAATGTATGACAAGCAGGTATATTGAGCAGCAGGATTATACAAAATATATAATATAAATTATTAAAATATTAAAGTATAAATGTAGAAATTAGAAAATAAAAATCATGCTTAGTCCTTTTACTCTTAATACTTAAGTAATTCAAAATCACTATTGTACTGTATACTTCCACTCAAGTAAATTAGAAAAATAGTACTTAATTACTTTTACATTTAAAATTACCATTGAAATTAGTCATTTAGCAGATGCTTCCAAACGACTTACAAAAGAAGCAATCAAAACCAACAAAAGGGCAATAATATATAAGTGCTGTGACTAGTCTTGGTTAGCCTAACACAGTACATGCAGCAAGGTTTTTAGTATAAATGAAAAGAAAATCTGGCAGGACCACTATCGTCAAAGATGATGGACAATTAGCATACAGTTTGGATTGGACGGTATGGTTCTGTTCTGGGCAAGAGCAGGGAGATGAGAGCAGGGAGAGCAGTGATACCCCCCCCCGATGCGAGCTTGACTAACGTGACCTGCCAGAACTAACGCTACGCTTGATTTAGTAGATAGAATAGGAAAAGAATAAGGAACGCTAGTGTTAGAGGCTCTTTCTTTTTTCAAATAAAAATAAAGCAAGTCAAAAGAATAGAAAAAGAACAGACAATGCTAGTGTTAGAGTTTTTTTTTTTTAAGAAAGCAAGTAGTAAGAATAGAAATAGAATAGAGAGAGCAAGTGAAGTATTGACCACTGCACGATTTTTGGCTGTCCCAGATGAAAGATTGCCATCGTGAAGCAATCGTGGCGATTTCTGTGATTGTGGGCTTCACACGGGTTCCGTGTCGTCAGTTGTCACGGTTGAGACCAAAGATGCTATGATCCGTTCTGGTGTGTCAGAATATGTCAGAATGATCATCGACACGGTGTTTGCCGCTACAATCCCAGTACTTACCAGCCAATAAAAATGTGACATGAAATCAACGCAACACGGCGTTAAAACATAAAAACTGCGTACTCAAGTTTCTGCCTGCCCTTTCTCCGCTTCCCTTTTTTCAGCACATAAAAAGAACGCGCCGAAAGATTCATCATGCTCTTTTGTGTTACCAACGAGCACATGTCGGATGGGTTGATTCTCTATAGTAGAGTCATAGTGTCACCATAATACAGTCTGCATGTGTCGTCCCAGTTTATCGCTCCATGTTGCCCAGTGGATTTACATGTCTTATAGGATTGCTCAAAGCGTGCAAGTGTGGAGAAGGCTTAAGAGTTGTTATTGACTTGTTTTGAATAAAAATCCCCCCCCCCTAAAACGAGTCAAAATTATAGAAAAAATAAATAGAGGGGAGGGGGGGGGGGGGGGGGGGGGGGGGGGTAATGATTGCCAGAGACACCAGTATGGCCAGATCCAAGCACCGGAGTCTTAACACGGTACACTGTCACAGTACATTATCCTCTGTATGAATACACACTAGGCATTCACCCGGTGTCTGGTCTTGAGTTAATTTAGCCCTACTCTGACTCTCGCACATGGGCACTTATCAGTGCGATCTCCTCCTCGTCTGTGAGTTTCTCCGCCTGAAATCCTGCAAAAAAGAATCCCCAAGAATTACTGAACCAAGCTAAGTTCCCCAAACTACCACAGTATTTACTATATTATACACACTCACCCCCACACTCACACTCACCCTCACCCTCACCCACACACACACACACACTCACCCACCCTCACCCACACACACACACAAACACACATATAATTGATGGAGCTCTCTCTTTTGGCCCTCATGTTCAGCAGCTGGTGAAAAGACTGAAAGTGAGATTGGGTTTCTATTTTAGAATTAAATCCTGCCTTTCCTTTGAGGCTAAAAAGAGGTTTGTTGCCGCCAATTTTATGTTTGTTCTGGACTATGGTGATGTTATATATATGCACATATCTTCTCAGTGTTTACATGCCTTAGACACTGTTTATCATGATGCACTGAGGTTTATTGTTTCTTCATCGTTGTGTGTTGTATGCTCTGGTTGGATGTCTGCTTTATCCATCCGTAGACTAAAGCACTGGCATATTTTATTTATAAATATTTCCTGGGTCTACTTCCTTCCTATCCTCATACCTACATTTGTAATAAAATAAAATAAAATAAAAACATATTGGTAGCTATAGCCTCAGGTGCCAGGAATTTTTCTCATTGTCTGTTCCGGTGGTACGTACTGAATTGGGGAAAAGGCATTTCAATTTGCTGCTCCCTCTGCCTAGAATTATTTGCAAATTAAGTTGCAGCTTAGGTTAGTTTCATTGGACATCTTTTAAAAAAATGTAAACAATTTGGAGACAGATAACATGGGGTTGCAGATGTTCTGACTAGTTATTTATTAATATTCTTTTTTCATTGTATATTTTATTATTTTTGTTTTCTTGCTTGTTTGTATATTTATGTATGAATGGATGGATGTTATCTGTTAAACCCATGTGAGTTGTGTTGCTGTTGATCTTGGCCAGGACACTCTTGTAAAATACATTTTTAATCTCAATGTGCTTCTTTTCCTGGTAAATAAAGGTTATAATAATATAAACTGCCTCATAACATTGTGTCACATGGTGATAGGATTTCACATGAGGAACAAAGATATACAGGTGCATCTCAATAAATTAATGTTGTGGAAAAGTTCATTTATTTTTAGTAATTCAACTCAAATTGGGAAACTCGTGTATTAAATAAACTCAATGCACACATACTGAAGTAGTTTAAGTCCTTGGTTCTTTTAATTGTGATGATTTTGGCTCACATTTAACAAAAACCCACCAATTCACTATCTCAACAAATTAGAATACTACATAAGACCAATAAAAAAAGTGAATTAGTGAATTGCTGTGAATTGTTGACCTTCTGGAACGTATGTTAATTTACTGTACATGTACTCAATACTTGGTAGGGGCTGCTTTTGTATGAATTACTGCATCAGTACGGCGTGGCATGGAGGTGATCAGTTTGGCACTGCTGAGGTGGTATGGAAGCCTAGGTTGCTTTGATAGCGGCCTTCAGGTCTTCTGCATTGTTGGGTCTGGTGTCTCTCCTCTTCCTCTTGACAATACCCATAGATTCTCTATGGGGTTCAGAACTGGTGAGTTTGCTGGCCAGTCAAGCACACCAACACCATGGTCATTTAACCAGCTTTTGGTACCTTTGTCAGTGTGGGCAGGTGCCAAGTCCTGCTGAAAAATGAAATCAGCATCTCCATAAACCTTGACAGCAGAAGGAAGCATGAAGTGCTCAAATGTCCTGGTAGATGGCTGCATTGACTGTGGACTTGCAGAACCACCGGGGACCAACACTAGCAGATGACATTGCACCCCAAATCATCAGTGACTGTGGAAACTTAACACTGGACTTTGCAACATGGTTTCTGTGCCTCTCCACTTTTCCTCCAGAATCTGGGACCTTGATTTCCAAATTAAATGCTAAATTTACTTTCATCTGAAAAGAGAACTTTGGTCCACTGTGTTTTCTGAAAATCCACAGGTCAACGCAGCCATAATACAGGCAATTTTTAGGAACTTCATGCTCCGTCTGGACAAGCTTATGGGAGATGATGATTCTTTTCCAGCAGACTTGGCACCTGCCACACGCCCAAAATTGTACCAAAGCTAGGTAAATGATCATGGTGTTGGTGTGCTTGATTGGCCAGCAAAGTGGCCTGACCTGAACCCCATAGAGAATCTGTGGGGTATTGTCAAGATGAAGATGAGATACACCAGACCCAACAATGCAGATGACTTGAAGGCTGCTATCAAAGCAACCTGGGTTTCCATTACAACTGAGCAGTGCCACAGGTTGATTGTCTCCATGCCACGCCGCACTTATGCAGTAATTCATGCAAAAGGAGGACCAACCAAGTATTGAGTACATGTACAATAAAAAATCAACATACTTTCCAGAAGGCCAACAATAAACAAAAAAAATTGTTTTATTGGTCTTAATGAAGTATTGTAATTTGTTGAGATAGTGAACTGGTGGATTTTTGTTAAATGTGAGCCAAAAATATCACAATTAAAAGAACCAAAGACTAACTACTTCAGTCTGTGTGCATTGCATTTATTTAATAAACGAGTTTCACAAATTGAGTTGAATTACTAAAATAAATGAACTTTTCCACGACATTCTAGATTATTGAGATGCACCTATAGTGCCAGTTAGTAAATCTCAATGTAAAACATCTTTCACATTCACTAAGTGAGGACTAAAGTGTCTCAGAGTGCATATAATGTGCAGAAAGCGAGAGTAGTTAAAAAAAAAAAAAAAAAAAAACACATTGCGGGTTGAGAGGGACAAACTATATGTCATTAAACTGAAAGCACCGAATGTGGTGGAGATCAGAGAAATGAGACTGAGTAAAACAGATGTGGCCATCTTCATCTCTTAAATGGACACATTTAATGGCCATTAGGAGAAATTATGCACTTGCTTTTTCTATAATGTGCAGTATTACATCATCTTGGTGGGGTTTTGAAAAAAACTAAATACACAAAAAGGATGATAGTTATGAAATAATGTCTGAAAAACAAATGTCTGCAAAAAATAAATGTCTAAAGTAAAAGTTACTCAAATGTATTTTATGTTTTAAGGTATAGAATGTTATTCTTGTTATTAATATATTGCCAAGAGCAGCACAAATTAAACATTTTACATGTGAATGGTTGATCGCTAATTCATACAATTTCTACCTCATGCTCCATGCAGCAGAAAGTACCACTCTGAAGCAAAATATCTGAGCATTAAGGCAGATCTGTTAGTACTGAAGATGTCACAGTACTAACAAGGTACAACAAAACCACCCGAAGGTAAGTCAGATATCTGGCAGTTGATTTACAGTTGAATTAGCATGCACTTTACACTGTAAATATTTTGACTAATCATAGTAAGCATAAACAGATATAGTGGGAAAATGAACTGAGTCTGCTCTTTCACTGCTTTCAATAATTTACATTTAGGCAAATTCCAGAAAAATACTTACTTACACAATCATCATAGGCAACCATCACACACCATTAACTGTCAATGATACTGTAATATCAAAAGTATTTGTGATATGAACTTCTGAACACCTATTTTCTGAAAGATACAGCCACACTCAGCATCTCCTTCCAGTTCTCCAAACAGCCACATAAATAAGGCTTATGAGGAGAAAAATATACTAATACAACTTTGGCAACATTTATTATCATCATATATCATATTTGTACTTACTCTTTTCTTACTCTCTTTTATAACTTTTGGACAAACTTGTCTAGAAACCATTTTCTCTAAAATTACTTGTCTTGGTGAATTAATTAAAAATTTTCTGAAAAACAAGACACATGAGAAGTTGATGGCCAGTGACACCTGTTGGAAAAGAAAAAAGAAATCATGGCTTTATGACAAAAAAAAATTAATGTTATAAGCTTTTTGACAATAACTTTTTATTGTCATAAAGCCATGACTTTTCTGTCTTTACAGTGCTTGGGTCATATGAAATAATGATAATTTCATCATGTACGCATTACGCACCTTTCATCATTCTCGATGCCAGAGGAGTCTCATAGAAGCTTAATGACATCTCAGGAATTTCCTTATATGGACAAATGCATCTGGCTCTTGCTGTGGCATGTGCAACACACACACACACACACACGCACGCACGCACATATAGGCAAAGGCTATAGATATAAATATAAATCATTGATCGATATAGACTATACCCTAGTGAAAAAATAGTATACTTAAGTATAATTTATTTGTATGTAGTATAAATAAATATATTTGTGGTCATAGGCGGAGCATGTGTAAGGCTGGGGAAGGCTTAGCAGGCTTAAATTCAGTCCCATTAAAAAAAAATTTAGCCTACATGATACCCATGTCTGGTTCTTGCCTAAAAAGACGGGTTTATGATGTTAATACATTTGGCTGCTTATAGCCTTACCCTGGAGTTGGTTCACCCTCCGCCTATATTTGTGGCACACTATAAATTGGTATACTTGAAGCCTGTTTAGTTGGAACAACTAATTTTGTACTAAATGCATTTTAGTTGTGGCACAGCGGTGCTAAAGTACAACTAATGTTGTAATAAATATACTTTGTATATTTGTGCTCAAGTGGAACTATTTTAAGTATACTTAAGTGCACCTTAAATATCCCTTCTTGTATTTAAGTTTTGAAATGCAAAATTCACTCAGCATAAACTTCAAATGTATTTTGCTGACATTACAATTACACTTTAAGAGTGTTAAACGTGCATTAATATTATACTAACAACAAACTGAGGTCATACTATCCTTTACTTTTAGTAACTTAAAACACACTGCAATGGCATTCAAAGTAAACTTGAAGTGTGCTAATAACATCATTATTGTGTGCTTTTAATGCAAATAATGAATCTTTATAAATTATCGTACAGCTTTACAATTCATCTTTTACTAACATTCCCAGCATACCAGCTAACTCACTCACCCGGAGAACACCAGTGACAGACATTTGAACAATCATTGTAGGAAACACTACGGACTGGATTCGAACCCAGGTCGCTGCGACACAAGCGCACTCGCTTTATTAGATGCACCACCAAAGCAGACACACACATTCTGATTTGAATGTGTGTTTCCACAGCCTCCAGCCCTGAGCCTCCAACCCTTATTAAGTTCTGGCTGGGTTGGGAAGTTCCCTCTGCTTCCCTCAAAGTGGAGGTAACACACTGTAATCTACCGAAGGCATCGACATGCTTCGAGACCCTACGGCTTCCATCCCGATATCACGACTTCCCAGCATTCAAGAAAGAACTACTTGCCTGCATCAGTACAGTAGATACAGGATTTGGGCTGGTGTAACTACACTTCTTTCTCAGCAATATTTCTTGTTTTATAAACTATCAAATTATCTAGTTCCATTAAGTCTATCCAATCCAAATTCATGGATTGTGAGGTAGATCTTTTGATATATATATATATATATACACATTATCTCACATAAGTGTAGCGTCTGGACCACTCCAACACAAAATATATATTTTGTTAGCTATATTTAAAAAATACTCTGTAACACCCCAGGAAGCCGAAAAGGACCTGGTTTCATGGTAACCCGATACTTTTACAACCTTGTGGAATGCGAGCCGGCTCTCATTCTGCTTTCTCCAGAAACAAGGGGTACAAATGCACAGGAGAAATGGACTGTTCTACTAATTAATTCATAGTAAAACCTTTTCTTTGAATGAACACACATTTTCTTCAGGCCATTGTGTGTATTATTGCTGCTTTGTATTAATCTGTTGTATTATAGAATATTTCATTCATGCTTACGATAAACCACTCATACATATAAGTAACTATTTCATGTCTAGTATATATGAATTCGCCTTCTTATGATCGAAACAAGAGTGTATATTATATGTTGGTACGTAGGCAATATATTAGTGCCATGAGAACCTTTAGTATTTTCAATCAAAGATTCAGATACTAAAGTACCATGTTTCCACACAAAAGAGTCATAAACTCCACAGGATCTCAAAACGCCCACTTGGGATTCAGGCCTTTCTCATTGGACAAGCCCATCTTAAGAGGCGGGGATTTTCTCCGACCTTAAAGGACCGGCTTCATGTGACCCGCCCCAGTCGGTGGGTCGGTCAGAAGCAAAGATGAAGATATGAGAAAACGCTTCAGGATACCAAAGCATCTGTGCCAGGCCTTTTATTCGGCCTAGTCCTTTCCATTCATCATGTGACACTGACTCAAACTGGTTCTTTCATCGACCCGAATTCAGCAAAGATTTACGGGAAGCTTTAAGATTTGCATCAGGAATCTCTTTCAGAACGCCGAGACTCGCTAAGTATCAAACTTTTTGTTTAACAAAGTCGATTTAATTGATGCATTAAGTATCAGGTACACCTTTTTACAAGGTGTGTTTGAACTCAGAATCTGAAGTATCCCTGAAGGCTTTGATCTGTTGAATATACATTCAAAGTGTTTCCATAACATCATTTTTTATTTCTCTCCTTTTTACTGCTTAAGCTTTAACCCTTTTCCTAGACCAACTGTATGTGTGTGTGTGTGTGTGTGTATGTGGATGAAGAACAGCTTATGTGTGATGTGTATGTTAGCTAGTTGTAAGTGTTTATGTAGTTTAAAAACCTTCCGTGTATCACACTGGACGGTTCATTGTTAGCTCATAACCGGGTCGGGGTGTAAGTAAGCATGCAGAGTTAAGTACAAACTTATAGAATTGTACAGTAAGATAGTTATTTCCCGTAACCAGGAAATTAACGTTCTTAGAATTGACAAGACGGTTGACCCTGAGTGGTCAGCTAAATATCTACAGCGGATCTAAAATATGAATAGTTAATCATAACTAGTTATGGTTAATTATTCATATTTCCCCATGAGCTGATCCGCTAAGATTTTGGTGGAGAATATGCGGGTATGATAAAACGAAAGTTATTAGTTTAAACACTGTCAACCTAAAAGTATGCGAGATAGTCCAGGTTAAAATAGGGCGTGACTTCAGATGCCCTGTGGTGTCCCTATTTGCTGGCTTGTTGAGAGGCAGATAAAGTGGGGGTTTGAATTGGCACCACTATTATGATTGGAAGAGTCTTAATGTATTTCATGCTTAATGGTATCAATGTAAGGTTAATCTGATTTTAGCAAAGAAACCCTAAATTTCAGTATTAAAGCATAAATCTGACTTGACAAAGCGTAAGTCTGAATCTCAGCTCAGCAGCATGTCCAAACTGTACCATAATTGTAAGATGCCTTTAGTTGAAGAAAAGGGGGGGGGAGAAAAGGGAAATCACAAAATTGCAGTAGTGTTTAAATTGTTTCTTTGAAGAAGAAATCTCAGTACAGTTATATCAAGGTAGATGTGAGCGCTGCTCCCCTTTCTACAGCATAAAGGCCTTATAGTTTATAATTAGATTGAAGCAATTCATCTACACTTTGACTGTATATATATAAGCCGAGCAACCTGGTGGTCATTACTGTGTTTCACTCGCTGAGTGAAATTAAAGGTGTAATACTGTACTTTAGTACTCATATGTGAGGCAAACATAACTACATATATGTTTAAACCGGTTTTAACTTACAGTAAACACGTTTTGTAATTCTTTAAACAAGTGCAAGAAGTTTATTGTTGCATTAGAGAAGCACTCACCGAAATGCTTAGGTAATGCAACAAGTCTTGAAGGCTGAAAGCACCACGTTCTAGAACTATGACTGTTTAACATAGACAGACATTAAACTGCGTTAATTACACTGGCATGCATTGGTTACCGTGACAACAACCTGTCACAGGAAGCGCTAACTTCACATAACACAACACGCCATGTTGTAAACAAACAACCTGAAGCAGCTAAGCTAACACAACTTAACATAGTTAATCTTAGGCTAAGCTACCAAATAACTTTAACAATTAGGGTTTAACACTCTTTAATTGAAGCTCTTAAATACATGTGTGTGTGCAGTGTGAAGTAATTTGAATTTAACCTAATCCCTGGTTTCTGATTTTTCCATTTCTCTTCCTTCTTTTTCTTCTTTTTCTATGTTTCTCAATCTTCAATTCGTCTCAGCGAATTTAACTATCTAGATGTATCCTTCCTGAATGCCATTGCTCAGTTACTAATTAATTAAATCAAAATTTAATTACATCTTAACTGTCTATCAAGAGAAGAATCATTAAGGTATTGGGTGCTTTTAGTAACACACTATTCACTAGTGCTGCTATTTGTTCCTAATACCAGAATGATTACCTTGTTTTGTTAATGCACGTCAGACAACGAGCAGTCAGATAATTTTAAATCCATTTACATGTTATGCCCCTTTTGTTTTGATGTTCTCTTTGAACCTCAAAAGGAACCAGAGACATTTCTATTTTTGATTTGTTTATTTTCAAAAAAAAAAATAATAAGCATAATCTGAATAGAAATGCTCTCCTTTTCCTTCTGCTTTTCCATTTTCTCCTTCACTTCCTCAGAGATTAAGCCTGTTTGGGGACGAATCAACGGGCATACTGAGTGCAGAAGTAGATTTCGACATATATATGAACGAAGATAAAGTTCTGGTAGGGTCGATCATCGTGAGGAATCGCTGTAGTCGCGCCGTTTACGAGGGCGCACGCGAAGCTTGGAGATATGCGGGGAAGGGCCCAAAACTATTTTAGCATTAACACTCTGTTTTGATCTTGTAGTAGTCGCTAGCCCTTACTCTCAACACAAGTTTTTCAAAATGTTGCAGATGCTCAGACTAACTGACCAGAATGCAGACCGAAGAGGGCTGGCCAGACGGAGTATGTGCTGAGATTGCCGACACCGTAACGACGAGAGGCCACCAGACGAGGCCGACGACCACCTACTGAGCAGAAAGCAACTGGACACAGAGAGAGAAGGGTACCTCAGACTCAGGACTCAAGCGAGAGTTGTGCCCGTACCAAAAAGATCGCCAAGGGGCATCATCTCCAAGCAAGCAAGCTAATGGGATCTGTGAGAAAAGGACCGGTTAAATGATCTACAAGCAAGCTCACAGCTGGTAGCCACAAGGACCCCCAGCCAAAAGGATGTAGATTACAGAAGGAAATCATGATTGATAGATAAGTGCTCTGACAGTGATGAACAGCACGAGGCACTGAGAAGGTGAGCCAGAAGGACGCTGGAAACGGAACCACCCACACAAATTCCTTTATTAAAGCAGACAACCATTCTGAGCATCTTAGACAAGTTGCCAGATCGTGAGACTCTATCAGCAGGCGCTGACACAACACTAAGCCAAACCTTGAACATGGGTGCCAAAGGAGAACTCGGTATACTCTGATGTTAGCGGCAAAATGAAACACAGTGGGAGAGACACCCTACTCCCGAATCCTCATTCAGCCGTGCAAACTCCCTTATATGCAACAAGCTACGAAGGGGGGATCCAACACTTTCTGCTTAACAACTGACTGAACAGAACTGTAATACTTCCAAGCACCCCCGCAGCAGCGCATGATGTGACCCCAAGAAACTTTGACAAGCTAGCCAGAAAAATCCCGGCATTCAAATTGCTGGGGAAACAATAGTTTCCTACTTTAGGCAGTACGAGCAGGAATTTAGAACGGTGGAGTCGTTTTAAACATTGCTTGCAAGCAGACCAGTAATCAATCTTATGTGTCTGTCACATAAGTTAGTAACTTCTTCTCCATGAGCATACCAGTTCCTGATCAAAACCAGATAAAATTATAGTTTGAATGTGCCTTCCTACAAGTAGTAGAAAGTTTCAGTGCTATAATGTTTTTAAATTGTACGATAAGAAACTAACCTGATTTTTAGCGAAGAAATCCTAATTTCTGTGTGAGTAGAGCACAAGTCTATTTTCTGACAACGAAATCTCAGGATTAGCAGCTCATAAAAATGGTACCAGAATAAATCGGTCTGAACTTGGGCGAAGAAATCCCCTTTTTCAACACTGTGTAGGTGATCTGAGCGATACCCCTCATTTCACTGATTTAAGGCCTTATTATGTGTCATGTATCATNCTGGTGGTCTTCGGCTCCGCCGTGGTGGTCTACTGTCTGGCTCTGTTGGTCCTCTGCTGTCATCCGCATGTGGTGGTCTGCGTCTGGCTTTGGTGGTATTTCCTGCTTCCATCTGTACGGCCGTCTCCGCCGCTGGCTGCTCCCTGCTTCCGCTGGTCCTGCCTCAGTTCCCCCCCCCCCGAGCCTCCACTGGTCCACGTGGACCTGGGCCTCCGTCCCTCCCCCTGTTCCGCCTCTGCTCCACCACCCTCCTTAATCACGTACGTGTTTGGAGCGGCTGGAAGTCCGCGCTCCTTGGTGGGGGGGGCTATGGTCCCGCATCCTGTCACATCGAGACTTCCGTTCGTACTTCACTCCATGAGGTTCCCCTCCATTCCATTGACTCTCACACTACACAAACTGTTGCATGTCACTCTGGACTACATTTCCCATCATCCATTTTACTGATTTCACACAGCTGTAACCAATCACACGTTCACTATATAACACTCACTCTGATCCTGCTCTAGTCGCCGAGTGTTGTTTTAGCGCTTATCGCTCATCGTGTGATAGCTACTTTACAGAGCCGTTTCCCTGTGTTAGTTCCTAGTTCTAGTCTTAGTCTAGTCTCGCCGTTTTTTCTGATTTCCTGGTACCATTTGATTATTGCCTGTTTATCTTGGATTAACCCTTTGTCTTTCTGTTTCGGACTGTGTTTGCACCTCGTCTAGACTCTAGCTCGTGTTATTGGATAACCCCTAATGTCAAGCCCTCTGGATATTGTTAGCCACTTATCGACCACGCCCGTTTTGGATTACTCTTCTGTCTTGCCATTAATAACCTGTTTGCCATTGTTTGACCCTGCCTGTTTCATATAATGTCTCTGAATAAAGCTTTGCATTTGGATCCGCATGTCTCATGTCTCGTTCGCCCCGTAACAGAGACGCTCCATCACTCCACCTCTTACTGTCTCATCTGGACCATATGTTGCTGTGGTCTCTTCATCCTCATGACCCATACCAAGCAAGAGCGATCTCAGAAAAACCAAAAACACTTGAAGGATGTGAATTTTGTCACGGTTGTCCCTGGTGGCTTGTTCATACAACATCCATCAATAAACCTGAGTTTTAGAAGCTTTAAAAGCATCATCAAATAATGTCATGAAGCTTCTGAAAGTCAGGCTCCATTGAGTGATATTGTATGAACAGAAACCAGCATGACAAACTTAACTAAAATCAACTTTTGTGTTCAGAAAAACAAAACAAAACAAGGATTGAACAGTGAGGCGATTAAATAATGATTGAATCTATGTTTGGATGAACTAACCCTTTAAACCCCCCAAATAGAAACTTTATGAAATATATGTAAGCATTTATATCTATACTTAAGTACCTTGAAGAACTAATCTTTAAGAAATAAGCAGCTTTATTGAGCGTTTGTACCCAAGACACAAAAAAGGATTTACAAAAATCACATTTACATTTATTCATTTGTCAAGACACTTTTATCCGAAGTGACTCTTATTACAGGGACCCCAATTCCCCAGCAGCAACCTGGAGTAAAGAGCCTTGCTGAAGGACAACATGGTACCGTGGGAGTGACTGTGGAGCTCAAACCAGTATCCGTTCTGCTGAACCAGTGCATGGCTGTTAATCCCACGTACAAAACCACAAAAGTATGAATCTATGACAAATTAGCATGTAATGTAAACATATGATAAATCTGACATCAACATTAATTTAAAATATTTTACTCTGTTTAAATGTTTTACAGATAGTCGTGCTCATGGAGAGCAGTACACAAATGTTTGGAGCAGACTGAGTGACAGTCAGATTATCCCGCACATGTTTCCCTTCTTTTATTCAGGGTTGTGTGGATCAGAAGCATCATCATGGTCTTCCTCAACCCCTCTGTGTACTCGGACAATAGCCTCGATGCCCCTTTCTCATCCATGATCAGATTCAGTCTGATTGCAGTAGTGAGGGTCGTGATGGACGGCAAAGACAGGTGAAGGTGGACACGGTTGTCAGCTACTTCAGAATAAAGCTGCAGAACTGGCACATGCTGTGTTGAGATGCAGTAGATGTGGCTTCACTGTCTGTAAATACATGTTTGTTAGAACAAAAATTTTGAATATAGTTTTGTTTCATGTGTTGTTGACTTGTATTTGTTTATTGTCATGGTTACTTTTATTTATTTTTACTAATTCATGTTTTCAGTAAATAAAATATAATTGTTTCATTAACTTGTGCATTAATTCATTACTTGATTGAACATTTAGATGTATTCACCTTGGCTGTTTGTCTAGTGTGTAGTCATGGGGGTGCTAGGTATGCATGTTAGTGGACGTGCGGAGGGCTGCAGACGCTGACATTTTGCTAATTATTGGTCAGCATTTATCATTATTATTGTTCATAATTGTTGGGGTGGGCTAGCAATGCATTCTGGGGTAATCTTAGTTTTTAAGTAGTAATACTTACATTTGTCGAGTGTAAAATTAACAGTCTTCTCCAAAGGCGAGATCTTCTAGCAGCTGACAAAGCGTCTCCTTTGTGCAGATATTACAAATATTGCAAACACTGAGGAAAACTGTACTAGGTAGGGTTGTGGAGTTACTGATGCTATGAGGTGTTAGTGCACCTGTCGATCTTATGTTCTTTTTTTATTAATACTGCAGAACTTATAATTACATACAAGCTCGGGGAAAGATGGTATAGTATCTTTAACAATGAACAATCAATGACAAAAAGCAGAAAACATAAATATAATGGGTTTGCATACATTATATGCACAGAAAAAGAGGCACAATGACAAGGTTAAATATCTTTGAATAATCATAATATTCATATAATCAATGCATCAAAATATTGCATTTGTTGTTGTTGTTTATAAGCCGGAGGGATGAAACTCAACAAGAAAAAGAGGAAAACAGGAGATTTAAGCCGGTTTTGCTTATGGATGAAAAATTTTGCACATAAAATAAAGTAACAACATATTCAAGAGATAACGATTTTGGGTTTTAGTAATAAATAATAATATATTTAAGGATTAAACTGTGGGTCATATTAGTAGGGTTAAAAATTTGAATCAACCCAAAATGTATTGGTTATACTACAATCACAATAAAAGGGCAGCTGTTTCTTCAACAAGACCACAAAATGAGGACATTTCATTAACATCAAAATATTTACAGAGAGATCAATTAAACCTGTCGCTCGTATTTGTTGCACTTGTTATAACGTCGTAGATCACATGATAATGTCAACATGGTGGATGATGCCTGGATCGCATTCATACTTAACGAGCGCTAAAAGAGTAGGTACTCTACAGCCAAATCTCATTAAGTAAGTATTATGAATTAAGTACCTTAATCATTGGTGATATGGTGTCCGTGACCCAGCCACTCTCTCATACTGGTCACTGGAAGTTCAACATGGCACCTCATGGCAAAGAACTCTCTGAGGATCTGAATAAAATATTTGTTGCTCTACATAAAGATAGTGCAGGCTATAAGAAGTTTGCCAAGACCATGAAACTGAGCTGCAGCATGGTGGCCAATACCATACAGCGGTTTAACAGGACATGTTCCACTCAGAACAGGCCTCGCCATGGTCGACCAAAGAAGTTGAGTGCACGTGCTCAGCGTCATATTCAGAGGTTGTGTTTGGGAAATAGACGTATGAGTGCTGTGGTTTCAACCTGTCAGTGCTCAGACCATACGCCACACACAGCATCAAATTGGTCTGCATGGCTGTCGTCCCAGAAGGAAAGATGATGCACAAGAAAGCCCGCATACAGTTTGCTGAAGACAAGAAGACTAAGGAAATGGATTACTGGAACCATGTCCTGTGGTCTGATGAGACCAAGATAATCTTATTTGGTTCAGATGGTGTCAAGCATGTGTGGCGGCAACCAGGTGAGGAGTGCAAAGACAAGTGTGTCTTGCCTACAGTCAAGCATGGTGGTGGGATTGTCATGGTCTGGGGCTGCATGAGTGCATGCCGGCACTGGGGAGTTACAGTTCATTGAGGGAACCATGAATTCCAACATGTACTGTGACATACTGAAGGAGAGCATGATCCCCTCCCTTCGGAGAATGGAGGGGATTCCAACATGATAACGACCCCAAACACAACTCCAAGACGACCACTTTCTTGCTAAAGAAGCTGAGGGTAAAGGAGATGGATTGGCCAAGCATGTCTCCAGACCTAAACCCTATTGAACATCTCAAGGTCTCTAACATCCACCAACTCCGTGATATCATCATGGAGGAGTGGAAGAGGACTCAAGTGGCAACCTGTGAAGCTCTAGTGAACTCCATGCCCAAGAGAGTTAAGGCAGTGCTGGAAAATAATGGTGGCCACACAAAATATTGACATTTTGGGCCCAATTTGGACATTTTCACTTGGGGTGTACTCACTTTTTGTGGCCAGCGGTTTAGACATTAATGGCTGTGTGTTGATTTATTTTGAGGGGACAGCAAATTTACAAGTTTTTGTTATACAAGCTGTACACTCACTACGTTACATTGTAGCAAAGTGTCATTTCTTCAGCGTTGTCACATGAAAGATATAATAAAATATTTACAAAAAATGTGATGGGTGTACTCACTTCTGTGAGATACTAACATATATATATATATATATATTATAGTATATATATAGTAGATATTATATATCATATATTTTTTTTTTTGTTTTTTTTTATGTTGACGTCACAGGCTCATTTCTTTTTCCTGAGTTATTTGAAATAATGCAAGACGCTAAAAAAGAAAAATATATAATATTGGCCTTATGTGCTTTTTACATGTTCCTGTAATTTCAGTTTTTGGTTTTCTCTGGGAGTCGAATTAACGTATTTGCCATATCGGTTTCACGACTCTTCTCCATTTGAATTTGGTTTACCTTAAAAAAAAAGTTAAAATGTATAAAACGAGGTTTGAGAAAAAATAAATAAAAGTGTACTTCACTGTTTACCCCAGTATGTGCTGTATATATTGACTGGTTGGCAGACATCGGTGCCATATGATGTTGAGGGTCCCATGGGATCAGTGGCTGCTTGAAGTCCTGCTAGTTCTTCTGGACTCAATGGGCTGGAGGCTATGGATGTATCAATTTACCACAGGACTCAAGGTTAAGGAACCTGATAAGGGCCTGAGTTCAAAATACTAAGGGATCCTATTGATAGCTGTCTTCTGACTGAAATGTACCACTAACTGATGACTTAGTTGACCTGCGTTAGAACACAAGTTATAGAACACAATACACTACACAGTAGGGGTGTGACGAAACACTTATCCCACAAGACGAGATGAGACACGAGACTGGGTTCACGAGAACAAGACAATATTTTTAGACTTTTCTTTTAAAAGAATTCCTCAATGATGAAAGATATAGGGAAAAATAGTCTTTTATTCAACTGAAAAACACAAAATGTAAAAAATGTAGGTGCATTTTGAAATCAACTTGTACTTTATGAAATTAAACATCTATTTTAATACATTTTATGCAGTAATTAACAACATGTAAACACTGCAACTGACTCAACTGACAGACAAGTAATTGCACAAAAATTATAAATAGTATAAATAAAAATAAATAATAATAACAAACACAATATCCCTTTAAAGTGGAGTTGAAGCAGTCTCAAGCCTTACATATTTATTCAAAACTGCTTTCCACTTAATAAAAAAATATAAACCGTTAATCAGATATCCATTTAAAAGATAAGCAGTGGTTCCCCAACTGGGGGCGCCAAGGCTGAGGCTCCGTTAGGACCTACTAGGTTTCCTAAATTCCGTTTTCCAAATTTTTTCTGGTTCGTTTAAATTTTTTCTCTGACCCTTTTTAATAGTTACATAAAAATTAATTTATGAATTTAATTTTAATCAAAAAGCATGTCTAATTATTTGAAATCATGAAACTTATACAATTTAACAGCAATTTTTTAAAAGTTGAACAAAATTTATGTTTTTGGGCCCTATGAAATGTTTTATTTTCTCTCACCATATTATTTATATTTTTTATTGTTAACCTACCGGGTCTCGGTGGGAAGCTTCTTCTTGGATACAACTTTATTGTGTTTTATCATTGTCCTAATATTTGTTCAATGCATAAAACACCGTTAATTTCTTCATATTATGTCTTTTTTCCACTTAAAGTAATCAGCCGTTGCTGACTTTTTTATCTTTTTATTCGTATTTTTATTAACTTTTTACCAATTTTTTCCCTGGTTATCATAATGAAGGCAAAAACAGTACCATTTAGTTGAGCAATTTATTCTTTTAATTATTGAAAATTAAGCACAAGGGGATTTTACTATTAAAATTAAACATTGAGAAAGGTTTTGTGTGATTAGTCCTTAAAATATGTTTTGTTTCATTTTAGTAGTAGTCGAGTACAGTAGTATAGTAGGGGCAATTGGTTACTTGATACTGAAAAATATATAGGGCACACAATGTCTTTTCAAATCAAACCGTGACTTTATTGTAACTCTGGTTGCTCGTCTGATACCTATTACAGTTCTGTGTATGTGATAATGACGCTAGTTTTTATCTCAATAAACACTAAATGCTCATGAATGACTATCCTCCGACTGCAGTTCTTGTTAGAGTTGTTCATGTTTACGTCCTCATTTAGTGAGACGGCAGATGCTGAAATCACCGCAAGTGTGCAACTCCGGCCGCTTCAGTTGTTGTTGTAGTAATGAAACCTGTCGTGCGTGCGCTTGCACCATTTCTCTTTTACAGAGACATGCAGGATTCATATTTAAATCGACTTTTGCAGCTTAATACTTACAATTTAGCGGCTCAATATATTACGTACTAAGTCCATATCGTGATGTTTAAGTAAGTGTACTGACCACTTTTGATTAATTCATCAAAATGTTGATCAACACTTCCTCGTGACATTTCACGGCGTTAATCTGGAATTCTATTTTTATGACTGGATAAAGACTACAATGCGTAATTTTCCCGCTATTCATGCGGCCACTTGCCTGTTATGAACATAAAATATCTTACATACCACCACTGGGGAATGACTGAGCCAGAGTAATGCAAATATATCTGAAAGGTCTTGCGAGGATATAGTAACATCGGATCTCGCGAGATCTTGTGCCATGAGATCTCATCACACCCCTACTACACAGTAAGCGAGTAACTTCAAAAGGATGTATTTATATGAATTAAAGTAAACAAATGGTCAAAACGATATGAATGTGTTAGATGTATGGTTTTCACAATAAAATGAATTCAATAAACGGAAATACTGCAAAGCAAACAAATATAGAACAAAAGAAATAAAACAGCAATAAAATAAATAAACCTGTCTTTCGTGCTTTTAACTAAATCACATTTCTTTCTCTTCAACACTATCTCTCTCTCAATTAAGATGCTCCAATTTATCCTCCCTGCTGTCTTACACTCAAAATTATCTCTCAAAACAGAAAACAGGAAACAGGCGTTTCACTTTAGCGTAAACGATTTGATATAGCAATAGCTTAGTTGGGTCAGTTCAAATGCACAACACTTCAACAAACCTAACTTTAACAGTACCTATCAAGCAAGCCTTAGAAAATCCAAGTGAAATAAACTATATAAGACCAGTCAAATTAACAAATATGTGGATCCACACTGACACTCACTCATACACACAAAAATCCCGCCAAGAACCCACACCGTTGCAGGCCTGATTTGCTGCTAGTGATCGTGGTGGCCAGTAAACAAACAAAAAGCCCTTCGCTCATCAGAGCAAACAAAATAAATTCTGGGTTACCTCAACGGTCTGATTGTTCGTATTGGTGCAAGTTGATTCAGTTTTTTGTGGAACGCGATGCCAGAGGACCTGTTAAGTACTCACAGGGCTGTCTGGTGGGACAGGGGGGACCGGGGGGTCGCATGGGTGTGCCAACGTTCAAACAATACTTTCAGTTCGCTGTTACTCGAACGGATTTTCAGAAAATTAAGTCCTGCATCCAATATTGATCACCCGACATACGCTGAACTCACATCAGCATAAAACAGTTTAAAGGAGTCCTATTATGCTCTTTTACAAAGTCTTGATTTTGTTTTGGGGGTGTACTAGAACATGCTCTCATGCTTGATGGTTCGAAAAATGCATTATTTTTCACATAATTTACATTATTACAATACCTTTCTCCCCAGCCTGGCATAAACGGCTCGATTAGTTCCGGTTTGCTGAAGGGCCACCTTCCGAAAAACGAAACGTGATGTGATTGGTTAGCTGTCCCAGTGCGTGGTGATTGGTGAACAGCTTAGACGGTGTTTCAGTACTGCCCCGCCCCTTGCCAAAGCAGCAATATCTGCTAATGTCTGCTCCGGTATAGTTAAGGATGGCGTCAATTTTGCCATATCAATTTGAGCCGGAATCAGACCCCGAGAATATTGAACAAGAGGATAGCGCAGAACATTTGCAGGCACGGATATTGCAAGACATATTAGAGTGGTAACGTTATTGTTATTGTTGTTGTTGTTTTTTTGGCTAAATCACGTTTTGCATATGATGTCAAATGAATTGCAACTACTGTTTCCTGACGTCGTCCGCTTTAGGAAGGCCAAGCAAAGATGTATGAGCATGGGGCTGAAAAAACAGCGTTTCTTATCACATCTTCTCTCTCTTCTCGACAAATCCGAAAACCTTGACGCTGCAGCAGCACTTCTTCTTCGTCGTCGTCTCGTCTGATGAACTAACTCTGCAGCAGCACTTCTTCTTAGTCATCATCTTGTCTGATGCACTCAACCAACCTCTCAACTGCCTTACTTAGGATCTCAAATGACATTTTGATGGCTGCTGATGCAGATGATTGTTCCATGTTGATTCTGTTAGATCTCAGTGCAACATTTGACATTGTTGATCACTGCACTTTGATTAATAGGTTGTATTCCCTAGTGGGCATTTCTGGGTCGACTTTGGATTGGTTATCCTCCTATCTGTATGACAGGTTTTTCTGTGTCTATAGGATCTTATATGTCAGATTCTGTTCCTTTGTCCTGTGGTGTGCCACAAGGCTCTGTGCTCGGCCCTCTGTTGTTTAGCCTGTATATGCATCCTCTTGGCAAGATTATTAACAGTTTTAAAATAATATCTTATCATTGCTATGCCGATGACATTCAGTTATATATTTCGTTTAGTCCTGATAGTCGCTGTCTGTTCTGCAGAACTGTCTAGTCTCCATTAACAAATGGATGGCAGACAATTTTCTACAACTTAATAACGATAAAACTGAGATGATGATCTTTGCTCCTGACAATATTACGCCTACGATTAAGCAGGCTATGGGGGGGTTTAGCATTCTCTGACCACGGTGACATAAGAAACCTGGGTGTCATCCTTGACAGAGCTATATGTTTTAACAGTCATGTAAGGTCTGTAGTTCGTTCATGTTTTTCTCCATCTCAGGAACATTGCTCAGATTAGATATTTGGTCTCAAAAAAAGAGATGGAGATGCTTGTTCATGTTTTATCTCATCACGATTGGATTATTGTAATGTTCTGTATACTTTGTTTGAACAAATCTTCTATGGAACGGCTACAAGTTGTACAGAATGCAGCTGCAAGGGTTTTGACTAGTTCCAGCAAGAGGTCCCACATTACTCCTGTACTTAAGGACCTTCATTGGCTTCCTATTGCTTTTAGACCCCAATTTAATTGGGTGGTTGTCCCAACCATCATGAAATGTGTCCAGGCTAGCTTGTAGTCTGGGCAGGAACACATAATGGCAACTAAAAAGATATATGTTGCTGATAGGTCAAGGAACCCATCATCTTCCAGTGAGTGCAGCACACTGTAGTATATGTCTCTTCTCAACCTCTCAATACTGGAAAAAAATTCAGTCATATAAGAAATAATTGCCTTTTTAATGATGTTTGCTCCAAACATGTTGTTAAATGCAGATGCATAATTACTTTGTTTCATCGAAAGTAATGGCAAACAATAATTAACAGAACAGGTTTTGTCTATTATTTAAAAAAAAAAGTGTTTTATAAAAGAGTGAAAAAAATTACTATGATACTTTTCTCATTACCAGTCTTATTAGTATTATGTTTTAACTATGTGTAATCTAATTTCAAGAAACTTGTGTTACATTTGCCACTTAAAACACTGGACCTTTAAACCTAATTTGTTCTGCGAACAACCAAAGCAACAAAAATGAGGAAAACCACAGCAATCGACTTGGAGAGAGGAGAAAAATGACCTGTCTTTGATTGTGGATCCCTCTTTTTTTAGCAATAAAGCTGGAGCTTCCTGTGCCGCGTACAGTGAACATCAGACGGCATTCTCTACGCCATGATCACCTCTTACTCTAAAAATAATGAATCAACCGTCATCATGATCATGCAGAATAAATACATCAATAGGTGTAACCAACATTCATTATTAGGTTTTGCAGAATAAAGAAAGTCATAAAGATATGGAATGAGGTGAAGGTGAGTAAATCCTTGTTCTTCTATGGACTGCTGGAAGAAGGCCAAGGCTGTAGATGACAAATTGTTATTTGCTGCACCTAGGTACATGCTCTATAGCAGTGATTCTCAACTGGTTTGGTCATGGGACCCACATTTTCCCATGGTCATCAAGCTGCGACCCACTTAGGAGATATATATATAATTCGGGTTTTTTTTGTTTAAAAAAAAGCAAAGCAAATTGCAAGAATATGACTAATACTGATGAATAAATAGCCTATAAGATAAGGCTATTAATTATGCAGTCTCAAACTAGTTTTTGTTACTACAATTAGGTTAGTGTATGAGCCACTGCAGTCATTTAAAAATAAACAAAATAACACAAAGTGAAAATATCATGGTATTTTTGGGTTATGGAAACAACAGTTACCGTGGTGAATACACAATACTGACATGAACTGTTAATGAAACATGGAAACTGCTCCTGAATAGAATTAATATCATACATTCATGCAAATCCTTCCCAGCTAACACACAAAGTACCAGTTATGTGATTTATTGGTACTTGACTTTTATTTCACATGTTGCATGCTCATAGTTTCTTTTGCACTTTAGTGAAGTGATAAACAGCGCACCGCCGTGTTTGCATGTGCAACTGAAGAGTGCGCACTAGGAGCACCGTATAACGTCTGACAGGACTGGATAGTTCATTTATTTGAGGTGAGAGACATTTTATTTCAAAAGAAGTTACGAAAATGATGATAGGATAATGACACTGACACAAACATTTCATCTGACCGCAGATACTAAATCGGGACAGCGTGTTTTTCTCAGGCGCTCTTTACTTAAAATGCATTTACCCACCAGTTGAGAACACTGCTCTATAGAATATATACACTGTATCAATGATGACAAAAGGTTTGGGCAGCGGACTTTGTTTTATGACTTACAGTGGGGACAAAAAGTATTTAGTCAACCACCAATTGAGCAAGTTCTCCCACTTAAAAAGATGAGAGAGCCTGTAATTTTCATCAGATGTATACCTCAACTATGAGAGACAAAATTTGAAAAAAAAATCCAGAAAATCACATTTGTATGGTTTTTAAATAATATTAGCAAATTATGGTGGAAAATAATATTTGGTCAATAACAAAATTTCATCTCAATACTTTGTTATATACCCTTTTTTTGGCAATGACAGAGGTCAAACGTTTCCTGTAAGTCTTCACAAGGTTTTCACACACTGTTGTTGGTATTTTGGCCCATTCCTCCATGCATATCTCCTCTAGAGCAGTAATGTTTTGGGGCTGTCGCTGGCAACACGGATTTTCAACTCCCTCCTAAGATTTTCTATGGGGTTGAGATCTGAATACTGGCTAGGCCACTCCAGGACCTTGAAAAGCTTCTTACGAAGCCACTCCTTCGTTGCCCGGTGTTCTTTGCTCTTTATTTGTTCGGACTCGTTGCTTCTGGGATCATCTTTGCTCTTCAGTGTGCTGAAAGACCCATCCACGTTTCATCTTCAATGCCCTTGCTGATGGAAGGAGTTTTTCACTCAAAATCTCACGATACATGTCCCCTTTCATTCTTTCGTTTACACGGATCAGTTTTCCTGGTCCCTTTGCAGAAAAACAGCTCCAAAGCATGATGTTTCCACACCCATGCTTCACAGTAAGTATGGTGTTCTTTGGATGCAACTCAGCATTTTTTCTCCTCCAAACACGACAAGTTGAGTTTTTACCAAAAAATTTTTTTTTGGTTTCATCTGACCATATGACATTCGCCCAATCCTCTTCTGGATCATCCAAATGCTCTCTAGCAAACTTCAGACGGTCCTGGACATGTACTGGCTTAAGCAGGGGACACGTCTGGCACTGCAGGATTTGATCCCTGGCGGCGCAGTGTGTTACTGATGGTACTTTGTTACTTTGGTCCCAGCTCTCTTCAGGTCATTCACTAGGTCCCCCCGTGTGGTTCGGGGATTTTTGCTCACAGTTCTTGTGAACATTTTGACCCCACGGGGTGAGATCTTGCGTGGGCCCCAGATCGAGGGAGATTATCATTGGTCTTGTATGACTTCCATTTTCTAATAATTGCTCCCAAAGTTGATTTCTTCACACCAAGCTGCTTACCTATTGCAGATTCAGTCTTCCCAGCCTGGTGCAGGTCTACAATTTTGTTTCTGGTGTCCTTTGACAGCTCTTTGGTCTTGGCCATGGTGGAGTTTGGAGTGTGACTGTTTGAGGTTGTGGACAGGTGTCTTTTATACTGACAACGAGTTCAAACAGATGCCATTAATACAGGTAATGAGTGGAGGACAGAGGAGCCTCTTAAAGAAGAAGTTACAGGTCTGTGAGAGCCAGAAATCTTGCTTGTTTGTAGGTGACCAAATACTTATTTTACTGAGGAATTTACCAATTAATTCTTTAAAAATCCTACATTGTGATTTTCTGGATTTTTTTTTTCTCCTCATATGTTGTCTCTCATAGTTTAGGTATACCTATGATGAAAATTTCAGGCCTCTCTCATCTTTTTAAGTGGGATAACTTGCACAATTGGTGGCTGACTAAATACTTTTTTGCCCCACTGTATAAGATATTATTACCTTTCTGGAAAACCCATTAATGGCACCAAAGATGACTCAGATATACAATAGACAACTCTCATTGAAGAATTCAGCATTTCCTTTAAGACAACAAAATTAACTATATTAAAAAGTTTGTGTCAGAGAGGTAGATATACACTCACCGGAACAGTTTGCGGTTCGTAATGATGTGTTCAAGTGCTTTTGGTTCATGAACTGAGTGTTTGCGCCTAGCATGTTCAGAATGGAGAGGATGCCCATGCATTGATGCCCTAACGCTCTCCCACTGAACGCCATGTCCTCTGGCTTGCAAACCCCCATAACAAGCCGATAACCCACATGTGGCATGATTTCTTTTATTTCAGCAACAAGCTTATCAAGTTCTGAGTCTGATAAAGTGCTGTATAGACCTCTAACAGTGACATTTAAATCTGTCATTCGTCTGTATACAGTCTGCCAAGACACTCCAAGAAGACTGGCAATGCATGACACGGGGAGACCGTGATGGAGCAGATGCAGCAGGTAATCTGGCCACACATCAAAACGTGAACGTCCAGCTGCTCCGTGAGTGACTTGAATGAACACTTTTATCTGCTAATCAGTCCAGCTCTGTGAGACCATCCACAATACACTTGGGAAGAACATGCACTAAACCATCTCCTGTGTGCATATGAACTGTAAAAAAGTCCAGAGGTTGTTGACTGAGAATATGCTGAAGTTCGACTGAAGCCGCTCCATCATTGTGCGAACCACCTGGGAGATTAATTGATATGAAAATCTGGTAAAAACAAAATTAAATAAATAAATAAAACACTGGACTGTACTAGTGTTCTGCAAAGGTTAAGTCCTGTTAAGAAGAATCTGAAAGTTAAACAAGGGGAAATAAAACACTTATCTTTTCTCCACACCTATCTACTGAGTAGGCTACCCCTTTAGTTGGAATACAGTTGACTTTATTATTATATTAATGGAATATAACAATAAATGAATATGAACAAAACAAATGAAAAAAAAAGTTTCTTAACTTGTCCATGATGTTTTTATAAAGTCATTATTTTTGGCAGAAAACTGATAAGCCTTTTATAGTTTATTATAACGCGATTGTGGTTTGCTATAACCACATTCCCCTATACAGGCTCTATCCTAAAGATAGTGGATTGCTAATATGTCTGGCTGTAGATATGTAATAGACATTTTGCTAAAGAAAACCTCAAAACAGGTTTATTAAAGTCAGAAACTCACCTGTTCCAAGCTCATATTCCACGACTGAATTCCTGGACACAAGGTAAACATGTGTTTCAGGCCTCGGGAGACTAGAGTAAATTGACCAATAGCACTATCTGCTGTTTTGGAAGAGGAAGTTGCTCCATTGCGTTTGTGAGAAAATCTGCCTGCACACATATCCAAGTTTTCCACATAAAACTGCAGGTCTCTCACAATCGTAACAGACCAGTATGCATATGAATGCACTGGATTTGGTATTTGTTCAAAGGTTATCTGCAACTTGTAGAATGGATTGTATTTATGAAAAATAATGTTTTATTTTTTTGTATATATATATTTGCAACACACAATAAATATATTTGTTATACCTCTGCATTTTTTCTGAAATTGACTTGTGAATTTGCATATCACTTTGCATTTGTTTGAAAGTCGAGTTTTACTTTGCAAAGCAGATTGTGTTTATTTGCAAAAAGCTGGATTTGTTTGTTTAATTTTGGCACATATTTACCTCCATAGAAGATGCTCAGCAATCAATAGCGTTGTTGAATAGGTGTGGATTGCCACAAACCTGTCACACATGACTATAGCAGGTTACATGTGTTTTTCCCAAGTAAAAACCAAATGTTAACCATAAGTTAACATATTGCACAGTGTGCCATAGCCAAGCCATATATGCTTCTTAGTTGTGTGCTGTCATCTGGGCCATATACCTCAATACAAATAGTCATCCAAATGAAAATTCCCTACAATTCTTAAGCCATGGCAAAATATATATGGTGAAAATTTAGCCCATATGTGCTCAGCCATGCCACATTTGGCCCAAAAGTTCTTGCTGCATTCTTGAGCCATGTGATTCTTGCCTTTACAACGGAATAATGTAGGCTGAAGTACAGACCCAGTGTTTACAAAGCGAACTTGCAAAGACTGTCAAACACCCCATTACAAAAAAGAAGGGTTTCAAAAGATTTAAACATCCAGGATACACACACGGACAGACCATTTTAAACATTCAACTTTTGAACGGTCCTCCTTCTCCACACATGACCTTTCCAACGTGATTACGTAATACGTAAAGTCACAGATGCGCATCGCAGAGCTAGTGCAAGAAGAACACTTGTGGTTAAAAGTATATACATTTTTATTTCTTTGAGAAAACGACTAATTGTTTCACTAGATAAGACTCGTATTCCTCGACTGGGATCATGTAGAGCCCTTTGAAGCTGCCCCATTGAAGTCCACTATATGGAGAAAAATCCTGGAATGTTTTCCTCAAAAACCTTAATTTCTTTTCGACTGAAGAAAGAAAGACATGCACATCTTAAATGATCAGTAAATGTTTATCCTGGAAGTGAACCGATCCTTTAATTTGATCTGTATTCCACAGGATATTCTTAGAGAGCATTTGTTTGGAGAGACTTCTGAACAAATTGCAATCTGCAATAAATCAGCAACCACTTACCTTTGATTACTTGGAGTTTATGAGCCACCATGAGCTTGTTATACTTAAGTCAAGTTCTGGAAAGATAGATGTTCCTCCAGAGATTCCACATGAACCTTTATCACCTGGTCAGGTCTGAGATTGCTTGTGTCCCGTTCTGTCGAATGAACCAGCGATCCCAATCATTCATGATTTAATCATTCTTTTGAGTCCGTTCTCTGTTTGCCGAACACATTTGGACCGCTCTCTCTCTGAATCATACAGCCTTCCCCTGGCCTCGGGTCCATGAGGAAAAAATACCATCAAATTGGACAAAAATGCCCCTGCACAATTAAACTAAATCTATTACGGCTGTCGCATATAAAGTGAAAATGAAATTAAAAATGTTGATTTCTCATTATCTGAGAATATCGCATCATATTTCTTTTTAAGCGTTGCGCATTATAAGCAATCACACACGATTCTGTTGAGTTTATGAATGCAAAGACCAATCAGAAGAGTTCAGATGAGTCACGCTGAAAAGCTGGAGTTTTGTTCAGTGCGCGCGCTCGCTGACTGAATTCTGCTCTCTCGTGAATTTTCTCATCATAAACAACATGTGCAATGTAAGTAAGAGATTAATTTCCAAGTGTAGGCAGCTTCAGTGATAATAATGGGAGTTGTTTGAGAGATTACATAATGTGACAATGTCAATTTTTTGCTCGCTTTCGGTATATAATTAATATATGGGTTTGAACACTGCAAGAGTGGATGGAAAAAGCAAGCATTTTTCCCGGTCTATTGTAGAGCGAAAGTTTTGGAAAGCTCACGAATGGCAGAACTGGCTTTATTATAACAGTTTGCCAGTCCTGAAGGGGATACTTCCAAACAAGTAGCTTTGCCTAAAAGTCTAGTCCTTTCAAAGACGGAACAAGTTTTGTAAACTTTCATCGGACAGTTTATTTATTTAGAATAAGGTGTACTGATGAACTGTGCACAATAAGTGTGTAAATGCTTGATTTCATGTTGACTTTAAAGCTATTAAAACATATATAAATCGCTCTACATTTGAGGTGAGCTGACACAGTCATTGAATAAGATTATACATAAATGTTCATAAACATTAAAAAGCACAACTACTCACATGAATGTCAAGACTACACTTACTGTAGCATAAACTACCAAAAGAAACTAAAGTAATCGTTGATTTAAACGCTGAAATTATTTCATGTCAAGACAGTCTATGATCAATTGACACAAAAGCAGTTTGACGTCGTCATAATTTAATTTTATTCTGTTAAAATTAAGAATATGCAGACATTTCAGCAAAGCAGTTAAGTCATACTAACTTCACCTTATACAGTTACATTTCCGTCTGGATCAAAACATCTACGTAGATGTCTTAGAGATGGAGTAAGAAATAAAAATATGTTCTTTAGACATTTCAACTAAATAACATTTTTGGGAAAATAATTGCTTGAATTGCACATTTGCAATAAAATGAAGCTTAAATTACAACAACAACAAAAAACTTTTGTAAGCAAACAAGTTCTGACCTAAACAAAAGACAGTATGTTAGGGTTTGGTTTACACTAAAACATCCCCTCGCTTCCACTCTAAAACACAGATTACATAAATATAATCACAATAAAATATTACTTTCTCCAATCTTCCTAGGAGAGCACAAGCAATATTTTCTGTAATAGCAGGTCAACAAACATGTTTAAAGTTAGTGTACTAGAAGATTTTCATATTAAATTGCAATGTCAAAAAGTTCCAAAACACATTTTTCTGTGATCTGAAATCAATGTAAAGTAGAAACACATTGAAGATGACTCGAGTTGTCAGTGCTCCCTCTACGCCTGAGCTCGACATGTACTTCTACACACAATAACTGCACTGTAATTCATGTACATTTTATGAACAAATCAGTGATGAGGTCAATGTATTACATGATGAAGTTCATTTTTAAACGTTCTTCTTTGTCCTTTCAACGCTTTTAAACACTATTGAAGAATGTGTGTCAGAGCTTGTTTGAGATGTTATGGTATAATGCATATGTCCAAAGCAAATTTAACTGCACTGTTATAAAAAGGTGTTTTCTGGGCAAGAGTTGAACGCATTTAGTTTTTTATATGAATCTAATATATTTATTTTGATGCTCTTCATATGTATCGGTCTCTAAAGATTCACGCTCATCACAAGTCGAAATCATACTCCCTATCATTTAGTGCCTTTGGCTAAAATAAGACTATTAACAAATTCTTACAGATGACAAATAATTACTCAAATGCAAGCTCTGGTCTCTTTCTAGAGTATGGTTAGTACCAAGTACATTTTAAACTTGGCATCATATACAATTAGGGTTATGTACTTAATCATTTATTTTTCCCAGTAAAGAGTGTGTAATAACAGATATTTTGCTGTTGTACTAAGAATTGTGAACCGTCACTGGCACTGAGACTGACGAGGTGCATTTTAATACTTCATTATTGGGATTATTGTAACATGATAGAGATCACCGGTGACTGTGTCTGCTGTATTTGTGACTGGAGACGTGTTTTACTGTAAGAGACTTTATTAGTATCATACTGATGTGGAAGAGGCGTAGGAGGAGAACTGAAGGGTCACTGGGGTCACATCAGCACGTCCAGGTCGTCGCAGTGGTCCTCCTCCTCCGGGACTCTGAGAGACAGCACCTCCTCGTTCAGGAACAGACCGCTCAGTCTCTCCTTACGAGCCTGTCTCTGCTCCTTCAGCTGACGCTTGCGTAAAGCCTTCTGCTGCAGCTTCCTCTGCTTGGAGCGCTTCTGCAAAACACCACCAGCTTTTATTGGTAAGAATAGCAAAGCATCTCAATCTGGGATGCACCGATCGACTGGCCAACAATCTTTATCAGTTCATCTTAAAAGTCTTTTTTTCAAATTTCAGCTCAGTTCTACAGTGTCTTTGGCACGTTTGAACCTAATTAAAGCCACTGAAGTAGCATCTGTCATTTTCACCAGAAGATTAAGTTATAGCATTGTGATAAAGCCACGACGGTAAAAAACTTAATATTATATATAGATATATATAATATATATATATATAGTTGGATACCGAAACTTGGGTAACTTATGGACACAGTACCTATGTAACCATTGTGTACTAGAAACTAATCCGAACGCAGATTTCGGTGCCATGCCCGAGCGATCGATTGAAATATTTGTCCTCTGGTTCTCCGAACCGGACGTAAGAAGCATCATCACTGGCAACGCACGTGAAAAATAATTTCCAGACTTAGAAAATGCACGTGAACTCAAGTCGGAAAACTCTAATAATACAAATCCAACAAATCTTTGTAGTAACACGAGAGTGTCCATGTTGTTTTTACATTCCGACTTAAAAGCACAACTCGGAAAATGAGAGCATTCAAGGAGCGCGTGAATGCAGTAATTACACTTGCTCTGATGGCAGCAGGTAGCCTTCTGTTAACTAAGCTAAACGTGCTTAAATTAAAATGCCTAAAGCTAAACTCCCTTGTATTCACATTTTAAATTGTTGTGTCCCACCCCCCCCCCCCCCCCCACAAAAAGAGAACATTATAACCTTTTTACACCACAACACCAGTCAAATGCTTCCTTTTGTGATCTGATGAGGCTTCTTGCCACAAAATGAGGCACAAAACATGTTCCATAGGCTACTTTAAAAATAATACATAGATTAGCAATGGATTATATATATACTTATTTATGAAAATACCAGAGATGGCTTGAATAACACAGATAAACTATATTGTCGCAGTTGAGTGTTTATTGTCTTTGTTTTATCATTCAGTTACAGATGTAATAGCCATGCCTTTGTCCATAGAAGGGATTTCCTGGAAGGTCATGAGTTATCTACTTCTGTAACTGGATGTGGATTTTCTGTGCAAGGGCGCCCTCTGGCGTCCAGTATGAATGAAACAGACATGTGTTTATAGTGCTAATGGCCAATTCATCATTTTTTGGGGAATTTTTATTTATTTATTTTTAATAAGTATCGGTTCAGGCACCGTTTTGTATCTATTTGGCACTGGTATCGAAACAAACTCAAACAATACCCAACCCTAATTCAAAATTATTTTGGTAGTTTACATCGCCTCGGTTCTTAAATGGTTTTACCTTCTTCAGCATCAAATAAATATCTGCACCTTTCGTGTCTGAGTCTCAGAAATGTCCTAAGTGTGAAAAGCTGTATCTCAACATCATTTGCTCATTTTTGGGAAGAGCTCAAGTGTGTAGATTCAGCCCTGTTCCCAGTCAAACACCCCTGAACCAGATCACCAGCTCTCCAGACTCACTGGGAACATCTAGCCAGGACCTAAACTCTGCAGGACAGCCCTGATCTGAAGCTTACCGTCGACAGCTTCACTGCTGAGGACTCTCACAAAACACACAACACTCACTGACAGCGAAGGCAGCTCCACCAGAACACAAACATTTAAACGGGATTGACTTGTGTAAATCCAGTTTTTGACTTCTCTTGTGGATTATATGCAAATATCTAAATCTAAAATATTCATATCTACAAATATGTAAATATCAGTACTAAAAACAAACAGATATCACTGAGAGTTACTGTTAATTAGTTCATGCAGTGAAGAGGCGTTCATTAACAGTAACTTGCACTGATATCTTTTTTTTTTTGCTCATGAGAGTCGTTTCCGTGTGTGTGCATTAAGACGGTCTCGTGTAGGTTTTCCTGCTGTGCTGCAGAAGTGCTGGAGCACCTTGGAGTCTCGTATCCTCTCTGCAGCGGAGGCCAGGTTGCTGTCGCTGTGAGCGCGGCTGATGCTGGAGGCACTGCTGCTGCTGCTGCTGCTGATGCTGCTGCTGGTGATGCTGGTGTTACTGCTGCTGCTCGCCAGGCTCCTCTTCACGCTGCGCTGCTGCCGTCGACTGTGCTCACGGATGTAGCTCCGCACCTGAGCAACAGTGGAAACATCAAAGCAGCTGAAGCGATCTGATCTGGCTGTTAGAGATAATCGCTGGAAAACACTACACGACTCCTGCACTGCTCTGCTGTCAGGACGAGTTTTGTATTACTATATTGTTATTTATAATTTAGTGTCTGTTCTCTTTATTATTAGTGTTTTTATTACCTTAAATGATAAGTATGTCTGCACTATGTCTGTACTTTCTGCACTGGAAGCTCCTGACACCAAGACAAATTCATTAGGTGTGTGAACACACTTGGCAATAAAGCCCTTTCTGATTCCGAGTTTACAGATTTCACAGAAAATCACATCGTGCATAATGGACACAGACTCTGATATTTTATGTTTCTTCGTGAGTGTGTTGTGCTCGGAGCGATCTGAAAGTCTGGTAGTGTGTGATCCTCAGTCGTTTAAAGTATGAAGCCCAGTTTCTCTCTGTTATAGACTTACAAAGTGTTATACCTTGTGTTTTAAAATGTGTTTAGATTTTAAAAGATGTGTAGCGCATTACAGATAGCTTGCTAATAAGCTGGCCACACTGATGGATGAGTGCCGTTTGTTTGCAGCAGATGTGGAGTGGCTTTAATCACCTGTTTGAGCTTTTCATCTGTGAGGCAGTTTAGTTCAATGATGAACTCGCTGTCTGTCGGCAGAATCTGTGCGCTCGGGTCGATTATTTTTATGATGTCCAGCTGCTCTCGAAGTCCCATCTCTGTGCTCACTTTTCGACTCAAATACTCAATATATTCCACCTGAAACATCAAAGTCAACAAAGTGAGCGCACATAGACCCGAACAGAAGCTTGACTTCAAAACAGAATAACACAAGTAAACGCAGTGAGACTGCTTCCTTTCTTTTCCTAATTATGTCGAATTAAAGATTTTTCATTACAAATGATATAATCAGCATGATAATCTAAGATTTCAGTGCGAGTGTTTGAGACCTGCTCGTCGTTGGTCATGGCGCTCCAGGGCAGCTCGTCCAGGTTTCGGTGCGGTTTGTTTCTTCTTTTGGACAGGAGGCAGGGTGAGCTGGGCACGCTGGGAATGATGTCGGAGAGCACATCGCTGCCGCTGGCTATATCACTGCCTGCTAACTACAACCACACAGCCACCCACGTGTTAGGAAATACAACACAGTTACCGTGACATCTACACAAATATCACCAGAGACGACTCACCTGCCATTCGAACTCGCTGTCGGACCAGTCCCAGTAAGTGCTGATGGAGGAGGACACGTCGCTGCACACGCTGCCCTCAGGGAACAGCTCAAAGGAGGCCAGCTCCTGCTCATCCAGCAGCGAGTAGCAGTCGTCCTGATCACACACAGACACGGAGGAGAAGAGCTCCTCGCTGCAGTCTGAGCTGGCCACGCTGGTGCCGCAGGAGGTCAGGTGCCACCTGCACATACACACAATCACTGACTGAGCACAGTGACCCCTGACTGCACACACACACCATCACTGACTGACCACACCACTGTAAACACACACACACCATCACTGACTGACCACAGTGACCCCTGACTGCACACACACACCATCACTGACTGTTAAAGTGCACAGCTAATGGTGCACAGTACAACCCTCTTCAGGGACGGACGCTGCTCTGTGAAGCTTCCAGACATCTCGGAATCATTTGTTTCGAAACACTGGTTCGGAGCGTGAATCAAACTGCCGAAGTCACGTGATTTCAGTAAACGAGGCTTCATTACGTCATAACTGTTTCGAAACGTCTAAAAATCTCAAAGATATATATGAGAAAAAAAAATCCCAATGGTTCATCTTCAGGGGGCGGTGATCTCGGAGAACCTGTGAACCAGCGTCTACGGTTTCTGCCTGATCTCGGATCAGCTTTATCAATTTTAATGAGACATTTGTGTAATTAAAAGGTTGAGTAGTAGTTAATAGACTCTTACTGGCATGTTTAGACAAGCTCTCCATAAAACAAACAAAACAAACAAAACAAGCCCTGCAAATTAATAATAATAATTTAAAAAACACATTATACAGACACTTCACATTTAACGGTATTTTATTATTTTATTTGCATTTAATATATTATACATTGAGTTTGCAAAAGCTCTTTTTAATGGACGTTTTGACATGAGTTTTTGTTGCATTTGCACAGTTTGACCAGCGGCGTGCGTTTTGAACTTCGAAACTGTGAATCATTTTGCGAAGCAATTGCTTCAATTGATTTGAAGCTTCAAAAAGGTTTGTTTTTCCCATCACTAGCTGAAACCAAAGATTATTGACCTCAGCACATGCATCTTTGTTGTGGTTTACAGGAGATAGTGTTACGCGTTTATTAATCTTGATTTCTCAAAACAGCGCTTGTGTGCTTTTCCTGAATGTGCAGACGTGAACCACTGCACTCATGCATGCGCACAGGAGAGCAAACAACTGCTGCAGATTTCTGATAAATTATAATACATGATATTTCAGGTTGTTTTCTCTTAACACCATCATATGAATATATGGAAGGAGTTGCATGGACCATTTTATGATACTATTATGGCTTGAAGCTGGTCACTATATAAACAAGCTCAAGCATGATACTTTTACATTTCTCATTTTGTCTTGCAAAAAGAAAGAAGGTCAGATAATTTTACAACAACACCAAGGTGAGTAAAGTCTTCATTTCATGATTTTCGTTTTTTTTGAGGGTGAACCATCCCTTTAACATCCAACAGCGAGTGTTCATTATTTTAGTCAGATTAGTTGCACAGCCTTTCTGTTGCTCTCAGTCCGTTTGACTGGTATCTTTCACCCATTCAGAGACGTCTGTAAAGTCAAGTATTTTCATGCAAAATGGAAATGAATTTGACACATTTACAGAGGAAATGGTCTGAAGATGATCTGAGCCAATTTTGGTGAAAATCAGACAAACCGTCTAGGACGAGTTTTGAAAGTAGGTTTTTCGAATAATTAAACTATAAAAAATAATTTTACATTTTGGTGTCCATTTGACTCGCCATGAGCCAAGGAACTGGAGGAACAAAATAATTTTGCTTCTAAAACCTATGGTTTAAAAGTTATTAGCATAAACATGAGTGAAACTTTGAGCTGTTGCTGACACTATAGAGTTAGAGACTCCAAACTCGCTGTGGTTAATGTTGAGACTGTCCTCGATCTGTGTGCCAAATTTCACAACTTTCCCGCAAGCGGTTCTATGGGCTGCCATAGAGCTCTAGAGCAGAAGAAGAAGGGCCCTAAAAATCCTTACAAATACAACAGGTTTTCAGCACTTTGCGCTTGAACCCCTAAAAAGTGTATATCCCAGAGAGACAAAGGCAGCTTCACCAAGCTCTTGTTTTGGCTCTGAGAGGCAAGAGACACTACAGACTCATCTGCAGCACGATTCAACTGTTAGTTCACCCAAAAATTTAAATCAAGCCATTTACGGTGTTGTTCTTCTGTTGTAAACCCTTCTTTCTATTTTGGACCACAAAAGGAGATTTCTTTTAAAGTCTGTGTAAAGCAATATTAAATATGTGTAGTAAGTTTGTCAAACCATAGAAAAATGTGCTATTAACCACCCAGCAAAATTTGAATGGGTGGAGGAAAAAAAAAAAAAAAGACAAAAAAAAAAAAAAGTTATCAATCTTGAAAACAAATAAGCAGTATTATCTGCTCTGAAATGCTGGGTGCGTGTCTGCTGCCGGCGCTGAAGCCACGCCCACTCGCTGGAAAGCTGTCAAATGCACAACAACCTGAACTGATGCTCCCGCTAGCAGCTTGACTGGATCTACACAGACATACTTGTTTGGTAATATGCATTTACGTGATGAAGGCATAGCTAGCTAGCAAACTGTAGGCTGTAGTACAGGGCTGCCCAAACTCGGTCCTGGAGGGCCGGTGTCCTGCAGAGTTTAGCTCCTACTTGCCTCAACACAACTGCCTTTCATTTTTCTAGTATGCCTAGTAAGAGCTTGATTAGCTGCTTCAGGTGTTTAATTGGGGTTGGAGCTAAACTCTTCAGGACACCGGCCCTCCAGGACCGAAGTTGGACACCCCTGCTGTAGTAAGTAACTGGTGATTGAGCGGGTGAAGCACTGATTGTGATGTGCTGTAGTTATTATAGTGTTAGAGGAGGGGCCGTGCTCCGTGACTCCAGTGTATCATCGAGAGGCGATTTCACCCCCGCCCACAAAATACTCAACACAAAAATGGTGACTCAACTCCATAATTCATTACTATATAGTTCACAGTCTTTGTAATGTGTTTTCAGCATTACATTTCTAACATTTATAATGAGTTTAGAAACAATTCTCTGAATTGCCTTTACACAGACTTTAAATGACCTCCTCGTGCTCAACCACATAACAGCAGTGAATCACGACCAGCATCAAACTTTAAAAAAAAAAACCCAGATGCACAGGGTTTGGGGGAAACAGAAATCTTGACCTTTTCTGTTTGTGTTCGGTGCACGATTGCACGTTCATGAGAGTCTATTAACACCACAGTTAAATCAAAAGTTAGAACATGTTTAATGTTCTGTAACAGTTTAGGACTATTAAATGTAAACACACACGTATGTATATATATACTATGGAATAAAATCACTGTCAAAAATAATCGTACGTAATTCAAAGCATTTGTGTGTCATTTTAATTTACTCGTGCGTAATTTAGAAGTATTGTATGTAATTCTGTTTTTTGTCAGAGTTGGATTCCAAAATCTATGCCCACGACAGTTTACAGATGCGAGATTTTGTGTGTTTGTTAGAGTACAACTCCAAAATGTACGACTATGAGAGTTTACAGACACAACGCTTGTTTTCACAACAGCTCTGTTACACGCACGACATGCGAATTGCGACACGAAGTGCGGCGTGCGAAACCACTGTCAAAAATACGTCATCATTGTCACAGGCATTACTATCCGAGGGAAGATGAATCGATTCCACGAAGTGCCACCGTTTTAAACCACTGGCGCCAAAATGGCGGATCAGCAGCCAAGCGCTCACTCATCATCTCGGGTAAGTGATTTTTTTTTTCTTTTTCAAATTCGGCCATATGTTTAAGGGTTAGTTATCACTAATGACAGAGAGGAGTAATATTACATAGATAGTTTAACTATAGTAGGTAAGATTAGCTCTTAGTGTACATTTAGGTGTTTAAAGAATTAGAATACAGCTGTTTATGGTATGGAGGACGAAACCTGCAGAAATTAAAAACAATAAATACACAAATAAATAAATAAATGTGTGTATAAATAAATAAATATGCAAATAAATAAATGTGTGTATAAATACACGTAATCTTGTTTAAATACATATATAAATAATTAAATGCGTGATGAAAGTAGTCAAATAAATAATATAAATTGGTGACCAAATGGAAAATGTTTAAGGAAATGCTAAACTCATCCTAACTGTATTCTTTTGATCACTCGTTTATTTCTGAATGTAGTTCCGCATTTTTTTCCCCCTCTGCGCAACATGCTAATGAGAGGGTATCAACCATGGACTTGGTCGGGTCTTGTGATAGCTGGGGCTTTCCCGCTGACAGCATGGTGTTAATACAGTATAGCCTAGTAAAGTCACTTTTGCCGTTCAACAGAGCAAGATACATAGAAAAACTGAGCCGTGTTGTCCGTACAGTATCTGTGACTTTACAAACGACCCAACAGAATGGCCAGAGGTGTCATTTCCCGGCATTTGATATTCGCAAATCTAGGGGCCGTCTCTAAAGTTACATACGACACTGGTATATGGGGTGTGCGATATTGACAAAAAAGTAATATCTCAATATTTTCTGGAGTTTTACTGATAAAGATAATTAGACCATATTTTGCAGAGTGTGTTATTATGCTGATATCTTAAGGACTAACGTGGACAGCTGACTCCTAAAGTTTTTAATATTCTTCATATTCTGTGTGCTGGTCAGTTCATACTGAAAGAAATTAATCTTTTCCAATAAGTTTAAACTGATTTTTACATTTTATGGGCATTTTTACTTTTATAAAGCCATTTTTTCTATTAGTGTCCATTATCTTTTGAGTCAAATTCTTACGTTTAATCAGTGAATTAGAATAAGACATTTGGGCTGAAGCAAATGAAATTAAATCCACAGAAGTGCATCTGAAGTGGCATTTAGATGTATTTACACACATGTATTTTGTTAATGCAAGACATGAATGCATTTAAACTGCAATTACAAATGCATAAAATGTTTTGACATATTAAACATAAAACATTGAATACTGAATATTTGAAATTACTTAAAAAAATGAAAAAAAAAAAAAGAGAAAAGAAAAGAAAGAAAAAGCCGAAATGTGAAATTAAAACCAGCATTAGGTGGCAGCAAGTCACTGTTAATAGTGAGTCATTGCGATTGAACCGAATAATTTAAAAAGTTGATTCATTCGGGAACGAAACACCATCATGTTGCTCAAAGACGCAAAACAGCACTGTGGCTTTGTTTGGAATGATTTTTGTTGGCGAAATAGAGCAAAAACAATCAATATGGTGTTTAAAACGTAAGTCTCTTAATTAAGTTATTGTTTATTGAATTCAATGTCACTTTTGTAATCATGGTAATTTTTGGAGAAAAATGGCACTTTTCGTGTGAAATTGAATAACTCTAACTAACCCCCCCCCCCCCATAACTATAAATAACTAAGTGGTATAAATATATAAATTTTCTGCCGTCATGTCTTGAATCTGTGATCATTCTAAATGCATTTTAATAGCCTGAATCATGCAGTGAAAGAGAATTTGAGAATTAAAAATATGAAGTTACACAGTTGTCATTGTTTTTTTTTTCCATTGTTATTTTAATGGAACTGCTAATTTTACAATTTGTGCATATAGTTTTACAGTAACTGAAAAGTGAAGCAAACCAAATTACAGTAAACTTTACAGTATATTTTCTATTGTTTTAAAACGCATTACTCAAGAAAGGACCAAAAAAATTAATACAATAATAAAATATTTTACAGTTAAACAATATAACACTGTAAATACATTTACAGCAAGTTAAATGACACGGTATAATAAAATACAGTATTTTTGCTACAAAATAATTACAGTAAGTTACGACTGAACTGCTGCCAGTTAGTTACAGTGTAGATATGAATTTACCGTTTATTTTAATATCAAAAAATATAAAATCTAAAGGTGTGCATTATAGTTGACACCTACATGAACACTTTACAGTTGGTTTTATGACTGTTGAGTCATTCTCCTCAAATGCAAATGAGCTTTAAATTGGCATATTTTGTGCTTGAGCCCATATTCGTAAAGAAAAAAACAGAAATATTTACATATGATTTGACATTTATTTTAATAAATATAAAAAATATAAAAGGTGTGCATTATAAATGAGAACTACATTAACACGTCCCAGTGGTGTGTTGACTGTAAGTAATTTTCCTCAAGTGCTCGTGGAAAGTCGAAAAGGTATTTTTTAACCCCAATGTTGTATGTAACTTTAGAGACGGTCCCTAGATTTGTGAATATCGAATGCCGGGGAATGACACCTCTGGCTGTTCCGTTGGGTCGTTTGTAAAGTCACGGATACTGTACGGACAATACGGCTCAGTTTTTCTATATGTATCTTGCTCTGTTGAACGGTAAAAGTGACTTTACTAGGCTATACTATATTAACAACATGCTGTCAGCCGCGCCCCCAGCTATCACAAGACCCAACCAAGTCCATGGTTACACACCTAAATGTACACCAAGAGCTAATCTTACCTACTATAGTTAAACTATCTATGTAATATTACTCATCTCTGTCATTAGTGATAACTAACCCTTAAACATGTGGCCGAATTTGAAAAAGAAAAAAAAATCACTTACCTGAGACGATGAGTTAGCGCTTGGAAGGAGGGTGGTCTTAATGCTTTAGATTTTAATATCATTAACCAGACTTTCAAAATTAACTGGATCAAGAATGGTTTATCTAATAATGAGTTACCCTGGTTTTGTATCCCTAACCTATTCTTCAAACGTTGTGGTGGCCTTAAATTTTTATTGTCCTGTAACTTTTAAGTGTAGTAAGTTACCTATTAAAACTGTCACATTTTCATAAACAAGCCCTAGAATCCTGGAAGACTGCTTTTAAACATAATTTCTCCCCGCACACGTGTATTCTTTGGAACAATGAAAATATATTGTCTAGTAACAAATCACTTTGTTTCATTGAATGGGTGAATCAAAATATATTTTTTGTTTCTGATTTGTTCAATTCTGATGGGGACCTTCTTTCCTTTTCTGATTTTGTGTTTTTGAAAGGTGCATCAATCTCACTAAGAGATTTTAATAAGGTGACAAAGTATCCCTGTCAGTTTAAAAACTTTGTTTAAAGCGCATTTATGTTATGGCTGTGTAAACAACCATTTTCCTACACTTGCATTTAATGGTGTTTACGTATTAGATAAAAAATGCAATAACTTCTTTATTAGAAATGCTCTTTCTTCAACCCCAGGATGCCTCTCTGAAGCACATCTAAATGGAGGATTTGTTATCCGAACTCTGAATTAAAAAAAACTTATGGACCTTTCCTCACAGACTATTTATCCCAAGTAAAATTAAAGAACTCCATTAAAAAAATTGCTCATAGATACTACCCTTGCAATCTATTTTTGAGCAGATTTTCTGAGAATATATCCACAATGTGTTCACTTAGTAATACTGATGAAGAATCTATTCTACATATGCTTCATCATTGCCCATTCACCGAGTCTTTTTGGTCAGAAGTTACAATGTTAATTTTTTCCTGCTGTAACAAAATGATAGAAATAACAGAAAAAAAAAAAAAAAACTTTATAATTAAATTTTGTTGTCAGATTTTCATTCCAAGGACATTAATCTGGATCATATTGTTTTATTGCTTTGTCTTCTCTGTAAATTTCACCTTCATAAAGCCAGAACCATTAATTGCAAACCTAACTTTAGAATGTTTTCATCTGATATAAAGTCCCTTTTTACTTCTAAGAATATGTCAAATCCTTTGAACTCAAAGGCTTCTAAAACTTTTAACATTCTTCAGTCTACTGTAAGCTATCTTTAAAAGCTATCTTTTTTCTTCTTCTTCTTTATCATTGGTATATTTTGTTAATTTGTGTAGCTTGTCTAACTTCATGTGATGTTCGTTAGCACCACTACTTCATAACTGTTGTTATTCTTTCAATTCCAATAATTAAAAAAAAAGAGTGAGCGCTTGGCTGCTGATACGCCATTTTGGCGCCAGTGGTTTAAAAAGGTGGCGGGGCGCATGCGCACTTCGTGGAATTGATTCATTTTCCCTCGGATAGTAATGCCTGTGACAATGATGACGTATTTTTGACAGTGGTTTCGCACGCCGCACTTCGTGTCGCAATTTGCATGTCGTGCGTGTAACAGAGCTGTTGTGAAAACAAGCGTTGTGTCTGTAAACTCTCATAGTCGTACATTTTGGAGTTGTACTCTAACAAACACACAAAATCTCGCATCTGTAAACTGTCGTGGGCATAGATTTTGGAATCCAACTCTGACAAAAAACAGAATTACATACAATACTTCTAAATTACGCACGAGTAAATTAAAATGACACACAAATGCTTTGAATTACGTACGATTATTTTTGACAGTGATTTTATTCCATATATACAGGCTATATTTTAAAAACATATGTATAATTACAAAGTTTAATGTTAGGTGCATTTAATCTTGAGATGAATTCGTTATTTATTTAATCGACTGACAGCACATGAGTCATATTTCTAAGGTTGGAAGAACTGGAAATCCATTTAAATATGGAAGATGTTTCCAACGGTTTGTGTGGAGCAGCTCTAAATGACCCTGACCCTTTATGGCTTCAGAAGACTTCAGAATACAGTGCAAGAGTTGAACCTGATCAAACTCATCTACCTGTAACTATCTAGTGATCCTGAAGAGCTTGATTAGCTTGCACACACATCTTTCAGGACCGGAGCTGAACTCTGGAGGGCAGTGGATCTTTGAGGAATCCTGATCTAAAGTGTCCTAAAGTGACGCTAAAATCCAACCCTGTTCCTGGAGGCACAGCAGCACTATGAGCGCTTCTCTATCAGAAGACTGTGTCCTTACAGTCCAGTGAGCCCTTCTCAGCATCAGCCGCTCCAGTAGCTCCTCATAGCCACTGTCTGTGGTTTATATTACAGACGGTTTAGCATTATGTGATTCATTTACAACAAAACAAAAGAAAAAAATCATGCCTTCATCTCTTAAGACATTGTTTTATCTTGGATAAGACTGGATGAGCTGATCATGAGTTGGAGTGTGAATTGTTCGGAACATGGCTAACACTGACCTGCTGCTGTGGAAGCGGTGGAGGGGATCTGTGCGGTGACACGAGGACAGCTGACAGCCGAAGTCACTGACGTCCAGCGTAGCATCTTCACTGAGGTTCCCTCTCCGAGACAGCAGCGGACACGGCTCTTCTGGAGCCAGGAACTTCTCATAGACGTCCTCAGACATCTGAAAACTACAGACAACGGCGTCAGAAGCACAAGCTCACGGCAGACTAACAGCTGATCCAGTCACTGCGCTGAGAGCTGCACTGTCCAATGCATACAAGCCAGCTTTTCTTTATGACACTGACCTTAGTTCATTTTAAACTGCATTTAAATGTATCCATAACACATTTGTTAATGTCAGTGTTTATGAGTGGACACCTGTGTTTTTCATTTTCTCGTATCCTACCGTTACGTTCAGTGTTTCAACATAAGCTGGTAGAAAAGCTTGTGCTTTATGATCTTTGCATGATGATAAACTAAGACGAGCAGTCCGTCAGCGAGAGAGTTTGACACACACAGATGAAGCAGTGGCCGTGGTTAAGTAACCGCTGTCATAAAGAAGCATTATTTGTGTCGATTAGCAGATAAGCCTCAAGACACATGGGTTTATGATGTCCTTTAGGCAACAAACGGAAACGTGTCAACTATGCTGGAGTCTGTTTGATAAACATGTCCTGAATGAGGGCTGATCATTGGTTGAGTTATGCACAATACCAATGATTTAAAGTAGTGAAACTCAGCGCTACACATTCTGCACATATTCCTTATCTGACATAACGTCAAATTATAAAAGGCTTTTCACAATTTAGTGATATCTTATAATTATATTTATTTAACTGTCACTCAGTCGCATGAACAGAAAATTTACCGTATAAACATTTTTTTTACTGTTATTAAAGATAGTAAATTTACAACTGCAGCCCAACTCCTGCAGAGTGCTTCACTGTCAAATGTGCTAATGGCCTCAAGGCCCGATCTGTAGATCCTCTCAACTGAATCTGAACGCTGTACAGCGTGTGCTGTCTTTACAATGACACTGGCCTTGAATCTGTGCAGGATCGGCCGATCGTCAAGCACCAGATCCAGGCCAATGCTGGTCGATCGATCAGTGAGCAGTAGTACTTCCACAGGATGGCAAGTGTCCACAGAGGAAAGCTGAGACACAAAGCAAGCTTTAAGGTGAGAACTAACTAGACAAGACCTAAACACTGCAACACGAGTCTCTGAGTCACTGTGGCCATTACAAATCACCAACAATAAGAGTTCAACTAGACACGATTTGCAGTCTATGACTCATGTGATGCTTTAAATGTGGAGAAAGCCACTGCATCCAATGAGAAGCTGTTAAATCAGTGCCAATAGACAAAATAGTCCTTCAGCTTTGAACTTTTTAACAACTGGAAAACTAAAAATGGCTGCTATTTAATACGTAATAGAACAGCTTCCAGCTCAATGCGTTGTGATCTTCAGATGGTGACAGATACCAGTCCTTCATCTCAACCCTGTCCTGTCGCCCAGCTGAAAATCACTGTGAGTTTTTGATTAGCAGACACTAGGAGAGGAACAGGTACAACAAACCCAATTATCTCACACACACACTCATCACATAATTGACAAGCAGCCCAATAATGATTACTGTTATTGATAATTATCGACAATATAGCCAAAGGTAAAGACAAGTCACTGATCTATGAAGTATTAAACAGCAGCCAAATTGGATATATGGAATATATATGTGAGTGAGTGAGAGAGTGAGTGAGTGAGTGAGTGAGTGAGTGAGTGAGTGAGTGAGAGAGAGAGAGAGAGAGTGTGTGAGTGTGTGTGTGTGTGTGTGAATTTTGGGATGTGAGTGAGTGAGGAGTGGTGAGTGAGTGATGAGTGAGTGCGGGAGAGAGAGAGAGAGAGAGAGTGAGTGAGAGAGTGGTTGTGTGTGTGTGTGTGTGTGTGTGTGAGTGTGTGTGTGTGTGTGTGTGTGTGTGTGTGTGAGTGTGAGTGTGTGTGAGAATGTGTGTGTGAGAATGTGTGTGTGTGAGTGAGTGAGTGATGGGGAGTAGTGAGTGGTGTGTGTGTGAGGTGGGGGGTGTGAGAGGGGTGAGTGAGTGATGAGTGAGTGAGTGGAGAGAGAGAGAGAGAGAGAGAGTGGGTGGGTGGGTGAGTGGTGGGAGGAGAGAGGGGGAGGAAGAGGAGTGAGGAGAGAGAAGATAGAGAGGAGGAGAAAGAGAGGGAGGGCAGAGGGGCGTGGCAGTATACCGTAAATGCTCCACACGATAAAATGCGTCTTCCCCGCTATAGAACGATAAGTTCTAGGTGTTGCATATGCTGTGAACGACTGTGTGGAGGACGTGAAAAAGGCGACGGGAAATTGAACTGCTCCTGAATCGGCAAGCTGGAACAGGGTTGGTTAGGGCGGGACAGGGCCAAAGCTGTCCTGAGCCCTAAAGGTCCCATGACAGGCTCTTTGTAGATGCTGTATATACCTAAGTGGTCCTAGTACTTATCGGATTCTCTTCCCCGAAATTCAGCCTTGGTGCCGAATTTCAGCCACTACGCGCCATCCGACAATGCTTTCCTTAGATGTGCCATTCTGTGTCGGTAGCTTTAATGCTAATGAGAGGAGAAGGCGGGGCAACTGCCGGGCCTTCGCTCGTGCAAGCCATGGAGTTCTCGAGGAAAAAAAAATTTGCGGCGCCTCGCACGGTATACTCATTTTCTCATAGCGGCCCCAGTCTCTGGGGCGGGCAAAGCAAGAAAAGGGGGTACCCTTGCCCCCGGAGGACGACATAAAGGGAAGATGCCAGATTGGGGCCATCTGAGCTTTTCATGTCTCAAAGGAAGCAGGATACCCAGGCTCGTTTACACCTATCCCATTTCTAGCCACTGGGGGGACCCGATAGGCATCTAGGGGAACTCAATGAAGGTTAAAAAAAAAACCTCAGAGTAAATGGCAGGCCATGGGTACCTTAAGGTAAAGTCGCGACACAGTTTTACATTTAGAGTGCGTTTTGCAAACCTGTTGTCCAACAAAGATATACAGTGCGACCATTTCAGTCGCATTTGCTACTGTGTGCGACTATGAAATAATATTTAGGAGCGCCTGTGCGACTGACCCGATCAGCATAATTCTGTTTGCGCTGAGGGAGCTTCAAAGGTTCAAATATACGTACGTGTTTCTGCAGCGTAGAGTAATGTATCACAGACATATCTCTCGGTTGCACGGGGTGTCAAGCGATACTCTTGTGCTGTAGGAGCTTCGTCGTTATAATGGAGTTTTTGTGAATCGGGATAACTAAATGAGTCCAGCTTTTAATAATTGTTAAGGGAGTTTGCCAATGTGATATTGATTTAATACAACAGCTCATTAAACAAGAAGTTAATATTAAGTGACGTATATTGTCTGACAACAACACAATTGCCTTATTTCTATTTCATCACAAAATGTTTTTTTTTTTACAGTAACATCTAAGCCGCTACGCATCTCCATTCAAACCGCGGATATTCGTTTAGGAATGAGTGCGTTTTTGAACGAATCTAGCGAGTCAGTGATTCATGCTTACCCATTCATAAAGACTTGTTTCATTCCTGAATGAATCAGCTGTTCAATCGAATCAATTGAATGAATGATTCAGTGATAAATCAGTGACTTGTCGCCACCTGCTGCCAGTTTGTTTCATTTTTAAAGTATCTTTTCAGTTATTTAATATTTCTATATTCAAAATTTTATATTTAAAACATTAATCTCCACATGTATGAATTTATGAATTTAATTGCACTCCTGCGACCTCTGAGCCTCATTAAACGTACACATACAAGCCACTTGTGTGTTCTTTTGTGCCATCCCTGAAAATACTGATTTCATTTGATTGGTAACTTATTCTTATTCTACTTCTTATTCTACTTGTTTTTATTTTGTTGTTTTAATTAGAAATTTTAAAAAGCTTATAAATATATTTTTTTTGATTCTGACATACTTTAAAGTTAGAAAACTGCCATTACAAAGTTAGAAAACAAATTCCCTATAAATCATCTTTAAGGGAGGCAACTATCACCTCGTAATGGGAAGGTTATTTTTTTTATCAGAATTTTTGATTACTGATTGCTCCTAAATTTTTGACCGTGCTCCTAAATTTTTTAAATTAGGAGAACAAGCGCTCCTAAAAAGAAAAGTATCCGTGGAGCCCTGATATTTTAATTTATTGACATGTTTTTTCTCCAAATTAACTTAACATAGTCGTGTGTTTGAAATAACTTATTTTTGTGATCAGGCGTGGTTTCGTATCACAGAATAAGGCAGAAATCATGCTATTTTATAGCATTATATACAGTGATAAAGGCTGTGTCGATTAGCATTGCATTATATATATACTTTATCCTTATAAAAAATACCCGAGATTGCTTGAAGAACACAGATACCATATTTTTGTGCAATCGCATGTTTATTGTCCTCAGGTTTCCTCAGTTAAAATTTCTTAATCTGCATTTTTTTCAGCTACAGCATCACTGGATACTATTTCCTGGAGCATTATTTCTATGCATATGTGGAGTTTCTGCGCAAGGGCACCTTCTGGCTTCCAGTATGAATTAAACGATTAAAGTAATGCTCACAACACCCTATTTTGGGTAAAAATAGGAAAGATAATACTTTTCTATAATCTTTTCTATAAAGATAATCTATCCCCTAATGAGCGTCATTGGGGGATAACAATCTCCTTATTATCGCAATAATTCATAAAATATCGTATAATGTGTAAGCCCATCGCCCATCCCTAGTGTGTGTGTGAGAGAGCGAAAGTGAGTGTGTGTGTGTGTGTGTGTGTGAGAGAGTGGAGTGAGTGAGTGATGAGTGAGTGAGTGAGTGAGTGGTGAGTGAGTGTGCGAGAGAGATTGCTGCATCACAGCATCAAGCGTCAGATTACTGCACAGATCAACAGAGCTACATCACTCCCTGGCACACCCAAACACACCCCATAGTAAAGTGCACTGCGTTCTGGCCCTAAAGAGAGATACAGGTACGGCCGAGTATCTGTACAAGGGTCAGATAGAAACTGAGAACCCGTTGACCAGCTCCAGACTCAGCGACACACTGATGATAGAGACGGTCAGACACAGAAAAACATGGCTTGCCACCGGTGAGCAGAGACTGTTGGTTCACACTGTGATCTGAATCGATGGAAACAGAGCTGTCACTTCCTACAGAATCCCCCAACTCCGAATATACGGGGACGTGTTTTCTAACGAGGTAAAATACAGCAATCCATCAACCGTTCAAACCTCTCAGACCAGGAAGGCTATCTGTTAGGAGAACAAAGAAAACTGCGGTGTGTTTGCTGCTCAATATGTTCTGCCTTCACCAAGGAAGAGACACACTCCGCCTGCCCTGTGATCTGTCTATGTTCTGTCCGTGCACCGCTACATGTATCTACCCATATTACGGTATTATATTCGGAAATTACATTTTTGCTTCTGTTACATCGGTCTAATCCCTAGTTATTTTTCTTTCTATTTTATATACTTTCATTAGTAATTAATGTTTGCACCTACATTTTTAATAACTTTTTTAAATCTTATTAGTTTTCTGTCTGTGATACATTATCCTATTTGTAAGCGTCCAGCTGCAATTGCCTTTTGGCCCTACAATTTAGTGTAATTTTTGCATCCAATAAAGCCTCTTAAATTGAAATTGAGAGAGTTTGGTGTGGTGATAAGCGAGAGAGAGAGAGAGAGAGAGAGAGAGTGTGTGTGTGTGTGAGAGAGAGAAGAGAGAGAGTGTGTGTGCGTGCGGTGTGAAGAGAGAGAAGAGAGAAGAGAAGAAAGAGTGTGTGTGGGAGTGCGTGAGTGAGTGTGTGTGTGGAGAGAGTGAGTGAGTGAGTGAGTGAGTGGTATGATGAGAGAGAAGAGATAGAGAGAGAGAGAGAGAGAGAGAGAGAGAAGCGAGAGTAGAAGAGAGAGAGAAAGAGTAGAGAGAGAGTGAGTGATTATGGAGGGCATGTAGCACATACTCCACAGCCACCCTCTCATTCTCCGACAAGCACTCAATCATCTAAACCTACTCACTATATTCCCGTGCAGAATACAATACCACCAAGTCGTTAATGTATTCGTAGTAATCCATATTTCTCCTTTCTGTATGGCGTTAGGAGCTACCTCGGCGCTCATAATTAGCGCGATTCGCCCCATCTCTCTCAGGAAGCACTAAAGTTGCACACAGGATCGTGTCAGTCTCCATATTTCACACATACCTGTTAGAAATGATCTGTTTTAGGCGTTTAATGTGACGCGCGAAACCTCCTCTCCAGTCCTCTCCGCTGCTGTGACGTCTCGTCTTCTTCTTTCTTCTCTTTCTTCTCTATCTTTCTCTCTTTCTTCTGCGTCTTCTTCTTCTTCTCCTTTCGTCGCTTCTCTCTAGGTGGTGTACCGTGTTGGCTGTTTGTCAACCACTGGTGTTGGGGGGTGCATATGCCGCCAACCGACGATGAGTGTGAAGTGATTTCATCTAGGTGTGCATTTTAAAATCTATATTCTATTCTTAAGCTATCCATAAAATACATTAGCGTGGGTTCATTATGGTTATGCAATGTTATGAACTCAGATTGACCGTTATAAATATTAGTTTGGAGCGTTCCGCTGGTTTCTAATAGACAGAGCCGTTATTTTCATTGCATTGAATAAACAGTTTAACACGGCGCATTATTTTGCTCATTGTGGCCTCCTGTAGCCTCAGCAGACACTGAACACTTATAGAGATATTTGTTCAAATTTTGTTTTGTTATTTTGTTTAAGACTAAAATAAGTTGTTTGTCTTAATAAATTGGGTAAATTAAAAAATACCCTAAAGAAAGGTTATAAAAAAAAATGCAATAATTATCGAAAGTGATCGATACAGAACTATATGAAACATTAGCCCTATCTCAGATGCATACAAACTGTTGAATACATGCATTTCAATAATGCCTTCTCCAACTCTTGATTCTCAGCTCAAATCTGAATTGTAGTGAGGCTTCACCACACGATGAATTATTTCCTCCAGAGCTTTTATTGGTGCGCCTTTTGTTTTTGTAATCAGGCTCTCAAAATGTATATAAAAATGAGATTCATGTATTGGTTATTGGCTTCATTATATGTACAAAAAAATGTCAGTTACCGTATTGGTGCATCGCTGTGAAATGTAGTAATTAATTTATAAAATTGTGTGTAGAAATGTTGAATACTAGTTAAAGTCTTCTCTTGTGATAACTGTCATACATTGCATCACGCTGTATGTATATGAAGCCAGACATATAAACACATGCGTTTCCTCAATTCATTTGAATTCTCTTTTTTGGGGGTTTTAATGAAGATCTCAGGGCGCTTCGGTAAGAGATGTCACATAAAGTATAGTTTTTCTCAAAGAGTAATAATTCAAATTAATAGTCCGATATGTTTATATTGACACTGATATTTGTATAGTGATTTGTGTGCAGTTGTGTTTATAGGTGCTCTTTATTACCAGGGTCTCTGAAGAATTCATTGCAGACGTGTCCAGTGTTGTTTAGAAACAGGTATGATTGGAGCAGACACGTTTGCCTCACCAAGAAAAGAAAAAAAAAAGATCAATCACTGCTCTTGACTAAATAACTTTTGTAACTATGATTTTATGGATTAATCTGTTTTTAATTTACAGTTTATTGAATTTCTGTATATTTCTGTACCTGAATGCTACTTGTTAGACCTAAACGGTTTCCTAAACTCAATTCAGGTCCTGAGTTTAGTTGATAATATTGGTTAAATTAATATTTAGTGATGTGATATGTCCTCTGCGTGGAGTAACGTCTGACACAGTTACAGCTTGTACTTATTATAAAAACAAATAGAAAGCAACTAAGTAGCATTAATAGTCATTAATTTTAGTTAACATAAATTTGAACGTAGATTTTTCTTGTATAATTATAAAATAGTGGAACATTAGTTCATGAATATTGTCTGAAAAGTCATGGGGAAGTCATGGAAATGTATTGGTCAAATGTGTACGAACCCTGGAATACAATGACTAATGTCAATAATACATACAAGAGCTGATATAATAGCCATAAACATATTTATGTAAACCTGCCCTCGCTGAAGGGGGGAGTGTGTGGTGGTGCAGCATGATCCGGTTTTGTTGTTATTCCCCCGAGGAAATGGCCGAGCTAAGACCGCTAGAAACTGAGGTGGACCTGGCTGCTTCCCGATCCAGCGTCGCTGCCGGAGTCAGAGGAGTGGTGCCTGTGTGGGTTCCTGTACAAAGCTTAATGGAGTCTGGTTCTTAGGGGTCCTAAGTCTGTATCGGCAGAGAGCTGAAGGGACAAGAAGTCCTTAATTCTTTGCTGGAGTCTTAAATTAGTGTGACGAAAGACAGAATTCCGATATGGCTTAATGTGACGATTAATGCAGGCGTGGTATAACTAAACAAAGCGGGTGCGGGCCTTGACTTGGAAACCGCGGTATTCTGCGGCGCTCGACAGTGCGGTCCGGTGTCGGCAGAGAACGATGTAGGTTTCTGAGGTACCCCGTCCTGTGCTGTACAGACCAGGTGGACAAGTGCCCGTAGGTAGTTGTAAGCTCAGACACGCAGAGTTTAAATGTGAAGTGTGGATCACAAGAAAATAGGCATTAGAATGAATCTAAACCATTAAGGCAAGAAAGACGTAGGGGATTGGTAAATTTGTTTAGGGAGGGTATAAAGGGGTATTGACTTGATATAAATAGTGTATGATAATATTTAATTGCATATAATAAATGATACGTGTTGGTGTGGATCCATTTTCTTAACAACCGTGATGCGGGCAAAGGCTGCAATGCGTGGTACAACATGGTCGTGCCTATACGGGGCTTCCAGATACACAAGGGTCACTTGTCACATCTATGCATGGTCGCAGCGTCACTGGAAGTTGTATAATTAGCGAGTGGTTATATTTTTGAAGGTTCTCGTGCACTCGTCCGATATACTCAAGAGCGCCACCATCTCGTGCCGACTCACGATGACCTTGTGTCGGGCACCAAATCAGCTTGGGCTGTGTTAAGCTAGGTGTGGGCGTACAATAACCCCCACTTGTAAAACAAAATTGCACTTGTCATGACAACAGGATGGTGTAGATGATAATAGTTTGAAAAGCGAACAGTGTCCCGAATGGGAGTGGCTTGAAAAGCCTGCTTTACCCAGACTACTAAAGAGAGTCGACATGTGATAAGGAAGAACGCTCAAAAAATAGCGGAGCGGGGGGAGGCGGATCGCCGTGCGGCCTGTGGCGGTGGGTGGTCGCACCCCGTTGTCGCGAAATAGAATTAACTGCTCTGTCCCGGTACAAGGGCATTGTGGGGGGGATGGGTAACGTCCCAACGCGCGGGGGGGGGGTGGGGGCTGTGGTGCGGGGTGCTTCTGTCACGCGGTGTGGTTGGATCATTAGCGGGCGCGGGACGGTGTAAGGCTTGTTGTGGGCGTCGGTGTGGAAAGGGCGTCGCAAAGTTCAGCCGCAAGGTGTCAAAAGCAGGACGCTTATGGGTTCACTGGGCACAAAATGCCGCAAGAAGAGCGGCGACCCACTGCGGATGGAGGCTGAATCGGCGTACAAACCCGGACAGCGATGTGAACGAATGTGCATTTTAAGCCTTTTATCGTCTGATTCCGATAATATCGTGCATCCCTAGTGATTAGCACTTTTCATGAATAATTGTGGCAGCTGTAACCGTGAGCATGATTATTTGTATGTTTAATTGTGCAGCCCTTGTATCAGTTAGTGTATGTTTAATGTGAACGGAAGCACATGAGCATCATATGATTCATTATTATTATTGTTTGTATGACTTTAGCTCGCTGTCTCGAGCTTCGCAGCCCTCCATTCTCATGCAGATTAAACTGTCCGATGGCCATTTGCATAGATTTGAGGTAATCTTTCGCAAATTCTATTTTATTGCATTGTTTCATATGTAGTAGTCACTGAAATGTGTAGCAGACGTTTAACTATATTAATTGATCAGATATTTACAAATGTGTCGAAAATAGGAGCCTGCAATATCAGCAAGTCGGTCTCTCTACATTGTGTAGCTCATGCTATTGCTTTAAGCATGGCACTCAGCATCATTAACTCAGAATCTTTCTCCTTCATGAAGCAAGCATTGAATACCTCTCGGCACTGGCTACAACTTAAGAGAACGCTACTTCACAACAGTTTCCCTTTTGCGATCCGACAAGAATGTCGTACCCATCTGTTCCCTGGCATGTTGCAGGCAACAGGAGGAAATGTTTGAGCTGTTCACTACCTATAAAGTTTGCAATAAAAAAACGAAGCAAATATTTTTCACCATCAGAGCTCTGTTCCTCCTCACTCTCGCTCCCATTTGCCCGCTGTAAGCAGAGTCCCGTTTCGAGCGGTGCTGGACCAGCCTGTGCAGAAGCTATCAGCAGTGCCTCCCCAGGTGTGTCAGAATGGGTGATGATGAGCACTGTCACAGGTCAAGTCACCTTTATATAGTGCTTTATACAATACCGATTGTATCAAAGCTGCTTTACAGTGTTAAACAGGAAAATAGTGTGTCAATAATGTAGAGATGTGGACAATGTAGAGAGACCGACTTGAAAAGGAATGTCTCTGAATACGTATGCAGCCTTGACTTCCCTGAAAGGAGGGAACGAGACATTGTTGTGTCTTGTATACCCTTTCAAAGAGTTTAAAGATTCAGAGTTAATGACGCTGAGTGCCGAGCTATAGAGTAGGGGGCTCCACCCCTAATAATATTTAATAATCATATTTATTAATATTTAGCGGCACAATGCAATCGGGCTTCAGTGTTTGAGGAAGGAGGGGGACAACCCCCAAAGCGTGAGCTATGCAATCTAGAGAGACCGACTTTCAGGGACCCGGAGATGGGTTTTTTTTTATTAAAAAATGCTGTAATAAATTAATTTCTGCATTTTCTTTAATTTGAGGGATAATGTTTCTGATTAATATATATATATATATATATATAAATATAATATATATATATATATTATATATATATTATAATATATATATAATATATATATATAAGTAGGCCTTCTTTAGTAGTCAAACTATTTTCTGTATTATGTTATTTTCATGCCAAAAATACACAAAACATTTTAAGTATACAAATTTGGCACTTACTATATCCCACACATATACGGGTGATACTGCTTTGCAGAAAAAAAATAGGTGGCCTAAAATAAACAATCCCTACTATATTGTTTTTCTAATGTACTGTATATTCTTTGCCATGAAATAGCCTGTGATGCTTATGTGGCAATACACTTAAATTAAACAAAAAAAAAAATACAATCCATCCATTTACTCTCCCTCTTGTCCAAATTGTATTTTCATCTATTAAACACAAGTCTGAGAGCTCCAGAAAGCACTTGAAAGTATCATGAAAGTAGTTTGTCTGATTTGTGTCTTCTGAATTAATTTGATTGCTTTGTTGAAAACAGAGCTTAAGTCGTATCCGATCATAACTGTTTTCTCCCCAATTCATATCTGGTGTGTCCCTGAGATTTCTTCCAGTTGTGAAGTTCCAGGAACTTCGTTACAATGTTTCTCTAATTGTAAAGGAAATGAATGATATAGAGAAGAGGAGTATTCTCAAAATACAAGACTGATAGATCATTCAGATCAAATTGTCATATACTATTGCAAGACAAGATATAAGACCTTATATTTGATTGACACTTTTCTAATATATGGTAAATTGTAATTAATTGTAAATTAATTTTTATTAACCATTTGTTTCAGTGATCTTTTGTTCTTGGTCAGCCAAGCTTAATTGTGTGAAACTGTTTCTTGTTTGTCAGCAGTGTTTTGTTAACACATTTTCTCCTACATTTTGTAAAAATAAATATGACATGTCTATTGCCCTGTGGTGATCTGCAGTGGTTTTGCATCTGTTATATCCTTGTACAGCTGTGATAAAGGCATGAAAAGTCAAATCTTGCAGTCATGCTACAATTTAAAGCTGCAGCACAGAAGTTTTTCTTCTTCTTCTTCTTCTTCTTCTGTTAGGTCGGATTTTGTGGTGAATGTCAGTTTCACCTCATTGCTCTGTGTGTGGTCATGTCACATCTGTGAAGTGAGATAAAGCTCCGGCTGTTTCAGCACGTGCGCAGGGAAGCGTGTTAGTTAGTTCTGACAGCTTATAGTCATAGCTAATGAGCACCATCAGTAACACAAAGGATCATTTAAAAAGGCAACCATATGAGGAATCACCATGTTAAAGGGTGAAATTTATAACTGACCAACTTCTAAAAACAAATTTATAGTCATCTTTGTAAAGAAATATGTAGCTTTGGAGCCGCTTCAGGGACGCTGTGTGAATACTCTCGGGAGTCTGCAGCTGAAGTGAAGTGACGCGCAGCTCAAGCTTGCGGTATGAAACAGGCCAAAAGTCTTCATTTTCTCCCAACATCAGAGCCGCTGAGGACAGTTTTGTTTTTGATGGTAATGCGCTGCTATGGAGCCAGATCAGCCTCAAAAATAATACATTTACAAAACAAAATTCATGAATGCACAGCACAATTTACATTTACAAAATCCGATTCGTATATTCAAAACACAATTCATAAATACACAAGTAAAAGCATAAATATTTACTCAAATGCTCATACAAATGCATCTTAGCTAAATAAATGTAAAATGTTTTCACAAATATGTATATATCAAGTTCTTGAATTAATTTCAATCACACATTTATGAATGATGTTACATGTATTTATGGATCGTTGAATCTACATTTACAAATCGTCACACGTGTGTGGACTGCTTTGAGTTTGTGTGCGGTATTTTTGAGACCTTCCTGACAGGTTAAGATTCATAAATACCTTTTACCTTACGGAAATATGTTCTGTTCAGCCAATCACGGTGAGCTTTTAATCCCCCCAATCAAAACACTCCTTACTGAACAGACAGTCAAGATTTCCACTTCCAACAGCAAAACACCCTCATAACAAGAATGGTCCACCACCATCTTTGAATGGTAATGAGCTTTGCCTTTTTTAGACTAGGCATACAGTTGATCTATGGATCCAAAAAGTTCCAATTCGGTCATATCACTCCATAAACCAGAACTCCTTAGGTCAATCCAAATTCATTTTTAGCATATTAGCATAGTCAACCTATTTCAGCCTTTTATGTTCATCATGGTAGAGACCTGCAGTCGTGGGCGAGTGCGGGTGCAGGTAGAGACACGTGTGTGTGTGCAGGATGCAGGAGAATAAAATTATTTGTGGGACTCCCGCAAGATAGACATATCTAAACATAAAATATCTAAAAACATATAAATTGCTATTCATCTATTGCACAAAAGCAACAAGAACAACTAATATAACATAAAAATGATTAACATGCGCAAGCATATACAGTGTTTCTATTTATAACACGTGTTTAAACCTTTAAGCAATGTAGCCAATCACAGACATATCTGTTGATTTCTGGAACACAATGGTGAAAACTGCGTGCTCATGAATCCTTTCATTATAACGCACGAAGTGTAGACATTGTGAAAGATTCATTATGCATGTATTCATTGTGTTATAACAGAGCTTTTTTGAGATCACGATGAACTGAGATGTCAGCTTTTTAGTATAATAAAGGGAGTGCTCTTTGCTCGAATTCTGCCATTCCAAACCATGCATGCAGCAGCCCATGCTTGCTTTTCTGTTAAAACTAACAGTGGTTTGTGAATGTCGATGCTTAGCCTAAATAACCAATATTTTATTGAGAGTGTTTATGCTGTGATGTTATGGAGCTTACGAGGTGTTACAGAACTATTTCATGTACATTTCATCGATGTACTGAAAAAAAGTGGGACAAGATAAAATATATTTCTGCGGCAGTGGGACTGAAAAATCTGTCCCGCGCAGGTCTCTACTTCATAGTCAAGAGTGGTGTTTGGCAAGGTGTCCCGACATGAAGGCCATGATTGTTTAGTGTTCTTCTTATACTCTGCACAGTTTTTTTTTTGTCCTTTCATCAAGTCAATGTCTTGCAAGTCATTGGTAGAAAATTAAGGGTTTTTCTCAGTTTCTCGGATCAAACATTTTATTATCCTTGATGATATAGTTTTTTCGTCAACAGCCTCAAAGTTTAATGGTACAACACATTTAAAACTTATGAATAAGGCTGTATCTGTAGGTCTGCCTGGGGAGCAATTGGGGGTTCGGTGCCTTGCTCAGGGAACTTGATCACTGCAGTCGTGGGTATTGAAGGTGAAAGAGAGCACTGTTCATTCACTCCCCCCACCTACAACGCCTGCCGGTACTGAGACTCAAACTCACGACCTTTGGGTTACAAGTCCGACTCTCTAGGCCATGGCTGCCCCAGTACATACTTCCTGAGTACATACTGCCACAACCATCAGCACAGTTGGAATCAAATCCTGCTCTGGGCTGAAACCCTTCCGGTGCATGCTTGGCTTAGCTGCACCTGTTTCCCTTGTCAGGAGAGCCCTCTGTGGTGCCATCTGTGAACCCCTGGATCAGTTGAGAGGGTGTGGCACCCACATACATCTTCTATGGGCAGTCCAACACCACAAGAGCCAGGCTGATGCTAGAAGATAACAAAAGGGGGATCCGGAGTCTCTCTGTCCTGTCGGGATATCGGGCTCCAACTGCCCTGCCATAAGTTGAGTCCCCACTACTTTGACCCTTTCAGCATACAGAAACAAAATAAATGCAGTTATATATTGGTTACACTTACCCTCACATTATGGCATGACTCCCACGCTCCATATCTCCTAATTTAAACATCACCTCCCTTTCCTCAGAGCCTGGTATGACAGACAAGCCCTGGATAATGGAATGGTGTACGTAGTCCGTGAGATCCTGGACTTCTGGCTTCGGAGGGTTCCTCTCCAGTACCTCGTCGAAAGGTGGCTCGCAATTACATCCTGGACCCAACCCTACATACCAAACTCCACGCAGACTCTCCGACTCGCCCTGCAACATATGGACTGGGTCTGTTCCAGTGGGGTGAGTTCTTTTGTAGGGAAAGAGAATCGCAAAATAGATTGAGATCAAATTATCGGTGGTAGTTATTAGTGTTGTTAGATCATGCCTCCACACCAGAAATATCAGATCCAGACCTGGATGCCAGATCCTGTCAGAAAAATCTATTTTGTCTGAAACAGAACAGCTAGTCAGCAAAATTGTCTAATACCTAAAACCTGTTAACAGCAAGTCTTGTCTGGTACCCAAACCTGTGTTAACAGTCTTCTATCAGACCAGAAGTTGACTGAGTAAAGCCAGTGAAGAGCAGAAGCAGAGACGAAGTGATGATGATCAAAAGGAGCAGTTATTGAATAATCGTTGTTGCATATGTTTCAATGCTCAGAATTTGTCTGACCAGCACAAATCCATCAATAATTATTATACCAAACTGCTTCACAACCACATCCCATAAACCTTGAGCTTCCATAACCATTCCTTCTTATCCCTATTCATGAAGACAAACAGCCATACAATCACAAGACTAAACAGCAAGAGAATAAAAATAATAATGCAATAACTAATCAATTAATGAATCAATAAAAGTACATAAATTGTTTAAAATGATAATTATAAATGACTACAAGACTGAGTAGCACATCTCCTTCGCATAGAGTTGATCAGGTTGTTGATTGTGGTCTGTGGAATGTTGGTCCACTCCTCTTCAATGGCTGTGCGAAGTTGCTGGATATTGGCAGGAACTGGAACACGCTGTTGTATACACCGATCCAGAGCATCCCAAACATGCTCAATGGCTGACATGTCTGGTGAGTATGCTGGCCATGCAAGAACTGGGATGTTTTCAGCTTCCAGGAATTGTGTACAGATCCTTGCAACATTATCATGCTGCAACATGAGGTGATGGTCGTGGATGAATGGCACAACAATGGGCCTCAGATCTCGTCACGGTATCCCCCCCCCCCCCACCCCCCCCCCACAAAAAAAACCCAACCCAAAAAACAACGAAACCCTTTGTGCATTCAAAATGCCATCAATAAAATGCACCTGTGTTCGTTTGTCCATAACATACACCTTCCCATACCATAACCCCACCGCCACCATGGGCCACTCGATTCACAACGTTGATATCAGCAAACCGCTCACCCACACAACTTCATACACGCTGTCTGCCATCTGCCCTCTACAGTGAAAACCGGGATTCATACGTGAAGAGAACACCTCTCCAAAGTGCCTGACGCCATCGAATGTGAGCATTTGCCACTCAAGTTGGTTACGACGACGAACTGCAGTCAGGTCGAGACCCCTATTAAAAAAAATGGGTAAACCAATTAAAAAAAAGATAGAAGATGACATGCAGATAGCTTCCCTGATACGGTTTTTGACATTTTGTGCAGAAATCTTTGGTTTCGCAAACCGATTATTGCAGCAAGCTGTCCTGGTGGCTGGTCTCGACGATCTTGGAGGTGAAAGTGAAGTGACATGTGGCCAAGTATGGTGACCCATACTCGAATTAGTGCTCTGCATTTAACCCATACAAAGTGCACACACACAGCAGTGAACACACATCAAACCGTGACACAACACCCCGGAGCAGTGGGCAGCCAATTTTGCTGCGGCGCCCGGGGAGCAGTTGTGGGTTCAGTGCCTTGCTCAAGGGCACCTCAGTCGTGGTATTGAAGGTGTGAGAGACCGCTGTACATTCACTCCCCCCACCAACAACCCCTGCCGGTACAAGACCCCAAACCCCCTCCCCCGAAGCCCCAACCCACCCAAAAAAGCCCCCCCCCCGCCCCCACCCCCCCAGCCCACCCGACCCCCCCCCCCCCCCCCCCCCCCAAAACCTTTGTTTATGAGTCCGACCTCTAACCATTAGGCCACAACTTCCCACCAGATGCTGGATGTGGAGGTCCTGGGCTGGTGTGGTTACACGTGGTCTGCGGTTGTGAGGCCGGTTGGATGTACTGCCAAATTCTCTGAAACGCCTTTGGAGACGGCTTATGGTAGATAAATGAACATTCAATTCACGGCCAACAGCTCTGGTGGACATTACTGCAGTCAACATGCCAATTGCACACTCCCTCAAAACTTGCGACATCTGTGGCATTGTGCTGTGTGATTTTTATTGTGGCCAGCCTAAAGCACACCTGTGCAATAATCATGCTGTCTAATCAGCATCTTGATATGCTACACCTGTGAGGTGGATGGATTATCTCGGCAAAGGAGAAGTGCTCACTAACACAGATGTAGACAGATTTGTGAACAATATTTGAGAGAAATAGGCTTTTTGTGTACATAGAAAAAGTCTTAGATCTTTGAGTTCAGCTCATGAAAAATGGGGGCAAAACAAAAGTGTTGCGTTTATAATTTTGTTCAGTGTATATATTAATTAAGTAATCATTGTTTGTCAGGAATGAGTTCTGCCCTGTAGTACACTTTGCTATAGTGGAAGTACAGTCGCTTGTGGAGATTCTAACAGAAAAGCCTAAGCAGCATTTGTGCATATGAGTCCACTCTGAACCTTATGCCTTGCTTTTGGCTTATTGCTGGATTGCTCACACAACCACATATATTTCATGTGAACAGCTTGGAAAGAGAATAGACCAATGGTGGGCCATCAGGGCCAGCAAACCCTAAACAATATCAGAATCACTGACTTAGTTTTAATATATTTTTCCAATAAATGTGTATTTAATTATTCACAATATTCTATTCTCTTCATTTCATAGCTTTTCTCTTGGTTGCGCTGCTTTCAGTAGTGTATGTTTACATTATATTGTCCAATCATATTTCAGCAATCATGTGTTGCTAGGGTCAAATAAATCTGCCTTGAGGCCTTCAGAATCAACAGTGCAGGCGCCTGTAGCTTAAAAGAAATGACAATGAACCCGTTGCTTTAACCAATCAGATTTCGAGTTGGCAACACCAGGGCCATCTACAATAACGTCAGCATTTTCATGTTCTTTGATTGGATGATCAGAGAGCGTACTAGCCAGAGCTAGCAAACAGCACACTGTCATTCATTTTTGTTGCTTTCACAGTATTATTACTGTATTCTCAGGTTTCTTTCTGTATACAGAGTACTGTACAGTATGTTATTGTAGATTTTCAGTGCATTCTGGGAAAATATTAGCCTACTGTAAATCTAAATACAGTAGTACTACATGACCGCAAAAATACAACCACACGCCTCCTCAGCAACGGCTCTGTGTTAGACTCATCGTGAAGATAAAAAACCACTAGAGTACGGTAGGTTCATTTTCATTTTTGACTTTTGAATCGCTTTATATGCTTTATTCTGATGTTATTTACAAGATTTAAAGCTATGTTCAAGTTTCTGTAAGAATATCTAAGGAGCGCTCAGTTTCCAAGTCAAGCTGTGCTCACTGGCCTTTTCCTCGGCGCTGGCAGACCGTCGGAGAGACTCGTGAAGATGAAAGTCCTAGGGTAACCTTAAAAAAACTGGTTTGGGTTTTTTGCTTTAGTAAATATTTATGGTTTCTATAAAAAATCATGATACCGTGGCATCGTTACGATGGTATTAAGAGGTGGATTAATTTATGTAGAGCACCACTGAAGGTCTAGTTGTGAAATGCATGGCCCGCCACAGGAATAGACAAGTCTAATGCATCTATAAATGGTCATCACATGAGCAAGGCTGCGGTTTTCATGAACATCAGCACAATGTTATACTATTTTATACATCAGTTCAATGAACAAGGAGTTTTGTGAGTTGTATTTTAGACACAATATTGTCTGTTTTTGCTCCATTTTGCTGACAAAATAGCTCCAAAGGAGGCCACAGCAGAACATTGAGTCAGCGGTTTAATGATCCGTTCATAAAGTCATTTGTTTCTTTTCTGAATGAATTAGTAGTTTGAACCAGTCGGCTGAATAAATAACTTAGTGACTCACTCATTAAAAGAGTGACTTGCTGCCACTTACTGGCAGTTTTAGTTCATATTTTAAAATTTCATATTTTAAAATTATATTTCAAGATTCATTTTATTTAATTCCATATTCGTTTTATTTTTAAAACATGTCATAACATTATGTATGTGATGGTAATTGCAGTTTAAATGGAGTCAGACAAGCCCAAACCAGCCAATGTGTCAGAACAAAATACATGTGGTTGTGCAGGGAAGAAGGAATTAGATAATCTCGTATGTAGATATGAAACTATATATATACACACACACACACACAAAAACATATAAATAATAATAAATATTAGGAAAATATCGAATAGTTAGATGCAGCCTCTGAGCTGAAATTATAATGCCCATTGCACTCATTTTTTCTGTGTGTGTGTGCCACCAATCCTATTCAGCACTAATAATGCCCTACCTACAAGCAAAATTCGATTGGTCTTTTCATTACAGATTAATTCGTATTTCAGCTCTGTTACTGCATCCATTTAAAACTCAGAATGCTGGACTGATACTATCTGCTGTATAACATGCAAAATATTTTCCAGTAACTGTAATTTGGCTGATTCAGCCTTGAGCAAGCTGGTTGAATGTATACAATGGGTAAGACCTCTGGGAAAAAAAACTTCATGCCATAGGAACATGAAGGTCTGCTGAGGCATTTTGATGGGCAGTGGCCGAAATCACTAGGGGTGGGGCAGTTATTGCTCAGCTGTCTAGTAATATGTATTTGTATGTGTATATATATATATATATATATACATACATATATCCTACATACAGTTAACTTATATATTATATAATATATTATATATATGATATATAATATTATTCTATATATATATTGTGATGTGTGTGTGTGTGTGTGTGTTGGTATTTAGTTTCAATCAATTTGGTCTTTAGCATTTTGTATTTTAAGGGATTTTCGGTACTAAATGTTTACTAAATATTTACTCTAAATTATGCACCATGGTGTAACCACTACATGGCTGTATAGCCCTATATTTAAATATATAAACAGGGATGTGTATTCCCTAGTTGCTGGGAACATTGTTTCGAAACATAATTACTTGTATTAGATTATGTATTTGGATATATACAGTATTTAGACTATTAAAGACTACTTTAAGGTTAATTTGAGTGTTAGTTTCACCCCCCCTTGCATTATTATTGCGGTCAAATCTGGACACAGGGAACACATTTTGTTACTCATACTAGCTACATATAATAACATTAGGCATTGTCAGATTAACAGTGCTCTTGCCCAGTGGTGTTGGGAGAGCACCGGGGGGCCAATCACGTTCAGTGGGGTGTGGGGGGTGCTGGGGGGTTCAAGAAGGGCACCTCAGCCAATGAGGGCAGAGGGGCAGTGGCTCTAGCCACCGGTACACCCCCTGTGCACGGCCCTGGCCTGAAGCAAGTTTAGAAACGGTCTTACACTGTCTCTTTACATTAGTTTTTTTAACACTTTATTGCATGAAATGTATCAAAAGTAATAGTAAAGACTTTGCTACAAACACACACACAAACCTATTTCAAATAAATGCTGTTCTTTTGATCTTTCTGTTCACCAAAGAGTCCTGGAAAGATGTATCACAGTTTCCACCACAGACTAAAAAAAGATGGACGACGCATCTCCTCTTCCTTCCATTATAAAAAAATTAAGCCAAAACATCTCAGTATGGCCACTGTCATCTTGAGAAAATGGCGTCATTTGGAGCCCGAACCTGCGCAGTACTGATCGTGAGCTGGAGTCGCGCTATCAAAGTCCCACAGACCCAATCACGAACTCACAAACATGACACCACACCACGTTTTTTATAGTATCCAAATAATGAACTAAAAGCAAACTTATTAGAAAAATGGTCACTTGAAAATACATCAGCGTTAAAAGAACTAACTAAAATGATGGAAACCTCCTTTGGAAAAAGTTATTTGATCTCTAATTTGATTTTTTTTTTTCAGTTTGGCTCACGTCCCATCCGTTCACATGGAGAGGGTGGGGTTTATGACTTATACTGCAGCCAGACACCAGACGGCGATCAAAATGTTGTGGCTTCACTTTTCAGGTCATGTGCAGCACACTTGGTTTCCACAAAAAAATAGGAAGCTCACAGCTGTGGTAATCAGAAATATGTCTTGAGCAATGAGCAGCAAATCAGCATTTTAGAATGAAGGATCTTGTGACGCTGAAGACTGGAGTAATGATGCTGAAAATTCAGCTTTGACCACAGAAATAAATTACATCTTAACATACATTCAAGTAGAAAATTCGAAATATAATAATATTTCCTCACATTCCTGTTTTTGGTTAAATAAATGCCCTTTTGCCCATTCCCCTTCAATGCAGAATGAAGATTTCTCATGAATTTCTTAAGAAAAATGTTTGGAGTTTATCAATTGTACATACAGAAAGCTTTATTTTGTGGCTTAAAACAATTTCCCTGTGCTGTCTCAGTCAGTTCTGTCTGTCTGGTTTAGACCTGTTGAATTTGTGGAGAAAGAAGTTCTGTGCTGTAACGGCAAACTTTCGTGAAATTCTGGCCTGGACAGACGCCGCTTGAACTCATCAGTGGTGAAGTAGTACATAACTGGGTCCAGACAGCAGTTTAGACTTGCTAGACACAAGGTAATCGGATGAGCGTGGAGCACTGCGATCCTAAAAACAGAACTGACGTTACAGTTTGATTTGGCCAAAAAGTCTAAAGGGAAAGTGATGTGATAGGGCACGAAACACACCAGGAACACACCAGCACAACTCAACACCATCTTGAGCGCCTTGTGCTTTTCTCCAGTGTCCTGCAGCACGCAGGTCTTCGCACGCAGACTCGCCGCGGTCAGCCACGAGCAGATGACGACTACAACCAGCGGCAGAAGAAAGCCTGTGATCTCTGCAAATGTCACCAGGGACACTCCTAGTTCTTTGCTGAGTTGCATCATGGGTAGCTCAGAGAAGCAGAATGCTGTATTGGGGATAGGGTTTTTTCGTAGAAGAGGGAACGGAAGGCATCCCAAACATACAATGAACCACCCGACTAAACACAAGCCGCGGTCCTGCCGTCTCTTTGTGGCACCACAGCGCAGCGGCTGGATGATGAGGCGACAGCGTCTCACACTGATGCAAGCCAGGAAGTAGATGCTGGCGTACATATTGACATATTTCAGATAGAAACAGAGCATGCAGGCGGCATCACCGAAAGGCCACGAGTTGTTCAAATAGTAGTAAATGCGCAGAGGTAGTGATAGCACCTGCAGTAGATCGGCGATGGCCAGGTTGATCATGAATATCACAGCCTTCTTTGTCTCCTTTATGTAGGCGTAAAAAACCCAGAGCGCTAGAACATTGCCGATCAGTCCAGGAACTAGAATCACAGTGTAGAAGATGGCATAGATGTGATGCTGATATTCTTGTATTGACGTTACTTGGTGCTCAGTAGTGTTATTGCAAGAGATGTGACTGGCATTCATCTTCCTCTCATTTAACTCGAGTCCGAGAGTCCTCCCGCTAACTCTACAAGGGTTCAGCTTGGCATAGCACTGCAGTTTTGTTATGGTACACGTTGTGAGACACCTCTCAGCACTCAGATCGCTAATCAAAATCAGGTTATTTAAAAGATCCTTGAGAAAATCCCAGAGATTCTTCAGAGTCTTCTGACATTGTTACGAGAGTTGTGTCCTGTTCTGAAAGACAGCAGAGACGCTCTAGTTAGACACAATCAAGCATTCTTACATTCTAACAGAGGAAGGAAATATGGGATGACATTAGTCACAATGAGGCTCATTAGTCTCATTCACAGCTATCCGTGAACTTGACAAATGTTGCAAATGTAGCTTACCACACAACCAATAATGAATGTGAAGAGAACTGTACGAATGGAGACATGTTTGTGAATTCAAGTGTTTTCTTTTGTATTAGTGTATCATATTTTATGCATGCAACAAGACATTTGTGGATCAGGTGACATGCATGTATTCATCAATGTCTATCCTATTTGATTCATTCAGATTTTGAGACTTTCTTACTATGGCTTTCAGTATTTTGAAACCCACATCTAGCTACAAATGAACAATCCCCAGTTCTATGAATATGAATTCATTAATGTACTCATCGGTTTGAAAAATTCACAATTGTACATTGCTATACTTAACTGCAACTTGTATCTGCAAAAGTCAGAATTAAATTAATGTGAAGCATTTTGTACAAACAGAGGCATATTTGTGAAGTTCTATTTTGAATAATGTATCATATGTGCATGCAGTAAGATGTATATTTATTCACCAGATGACATGCCTGCATTATTATTATTTCATTCGTTTTGGTGCAATTGTTACATTAGAGAATTATTAGTGCAAAAATACCAACTGATCACACTAGTAATACTTTCATTACAGTTAAGCAAATTTTCAGTCCACATAATCATTGTTCGTGTAGGCTACAGATGCCACATTAGAAAACACTCTTACATTGACGCGGTCATGAGGTTTGCTGCCAATACAGTAAATGTTCTCACTGTACCATGTGACTGAATCTATACTGTAGTCGACCTTCACAGATGAAGGATGACTTACAGTAATGTGGCAGTATTTGCCATGGTAAGGCCTCTGTTTACAGTATCACATGCCATACTGTAATGTAAAATGCTGTTTGACTGATAGATCTGAAAGACACATATTTGTTGATTGTTTCATCTATCTTGTACTCTATATTGCTCGGTGTTCACAAATCGCAAATCTCTCTATATTTTATAACAAAGTTATTAAACTGAACGAGAAGAGAGCAATAGCATTATGAAAGGCAGTTATACTGTAAATGAAAGGTTTATATAGCTGAAACACATGTTGTGTTGTGAAAAGTTGCATTAAAAGTCCAGATTATGTATTCTTCCACACTCACTAACCGTTTTAGCTACATAACTGACAAATAAAATATCACCAGGAATTTCAGGAGAGAAAATTCAGTGCAGTAAACAGGTTGCTGATTCTTGAAGTCAGATGATCAGTAAAGGACTTCAAACAAACAAAGAAAATATCTATATAAAAGCTAAAAGGGGTATTCAGTGTTAGCGATGATTCATTAAAGGGCTGTATTACAGAAATCATGATGACAACAGAAAACTGTTGTCATTAAAATGAGCACTGTTCCAATTATCTGTTAAGAATTATGGACTGTAATTATATATGCAGCTGTTAAAATTCCAATTAAAGCTTACATTTTTACAGTGATTCATATTAATAACCATGTAAAAGTGTTGTATGGGTGTTCTGGTGCAACTCAACTTCACAAAATCAACAAGGGGAAACAAAACAAGTATTTATTGAGTAATACCAGCAGCACTTGTGAAGCAGAGGTGTCAAAAATAATCAGAAAGTAGAACAAAAAAATATATATAAAGCTGTTTGTTTTGCAAACGTACTTAAGTTTTTTGTTTTTTTTCAGTTCTATTTTTTCCTTATTTGTACATCTCCACTACACAAGTGCTCCCGGTATTGTTCAATAAATACCCATGCAGGTAAGTGATATAAATTTCACTAATGAGCGCATCATCACCTTGGGTGTGTAGTATTTTTCTAATAATTCAACAGCCTGACTTCAGTTATTCCTTACCTATAAACTGTAGATTTGTTTCAAATGGACGATAAAAATATAGAGGCTTCAGTAACTGAAGACATGATTCCTGATACACACACACTTTATTCATATTTAATATAATTTTATTTCCAACAGATGCATAAAATAAAGTGGGTTGAATTCAAGGAGCTCCAAACAAATCTGTCAACTAGCACAATTTACCATCATTATAAAAAGAGCAATCTTTAATTTAATTTACCTTTTGGACAGGAGACTCCTGAAATCTGGAACCATAAAAAAAAACAAAAAAAAAACACTGTATTTGCTCGGAAATGAAACACAGTTTGTTTTCGATGGATTCCCTTGCTCCCCGTTTCGACTTTCTGTGAGGAGACCTGAGGAGACGTCAGCCTCCCCATCCGTACTGAGCACAAGGAAAACTATCAGGTCAATCCTGAACACACAATTTGCATTTCTGACCTACTGATTCAGGATGTGTGGTTTGTGTTTTTGGAGAGGAATGAGATATGAGTACTGTTTTGCATCTTGTTTTTCATATTTGTCTTCCACCTCTCACACACTAGCTGTGACCCGGTCCCCCTTACAACTGCAACGAGACACTGGTTTGTGGGCCACGTTTCCGTATGATGAACATGCAGCTCTTTTTTCCTCTTTGATTTCGGAGACTGTGTGTCAGTTTGTGGGTGTTGTGCACAGTTCACGATGAGACCATGTCATTTTTCTCAGTATGGGACTTTCCATATTCATACGTGTGCACTGTATTACTGCACTAGATCAGCCAGTGTGTTTCACAGAAACATATCATCCCACTTGACTGCATTTATTATTGATGAGTGATGTTACTTTTTCAGACTGTATAAACGGTTACATGTTGAAATCCTACAAACACACATAACAAGCTAATTGTTTTGATCTGTAAAATCTAGATGCACCAATATTACAATTAAGTTAATAATAAAAAAATTATAATTGTAAAAAGTTATACATAATATGAAAGGTATATCTAGAAATGTTGATTAGTACAACATGTATGATCAATATGCTTAAACTTTAGGGAAAAAAAGGCTTTTTTGATCTAAGTAAGAAAGGAAAGAGACTGGTTAAAATAATATTGTTATAAACTGTCTTGTAAATAACTTTCCATTTAAAGGGACATAAAGGTTAACAGAGTAGAAGTTACATTGAGGAAGAAGAAAAAAACATATTTCCTGGACTCTGTTCACTGTCAAGTAATGGACAGAAGAAGCTGAGAGTCTGTTTACCCTTCACCCAGAATCTGAGCACAACCCAGGCCATTTGAGATTTGAGTTTTTTTTATTATTTTAGGCTTTTCTCTCCAACCATTGTCACCCATTTGGCTAAATCAACTGAATCATTTTATTCTAATTAATCTTTTATTAGACACATTAGTAGTAGTATTAATAATATTTATACAACAGTTCGTTCCGTTTCTCAAATCTGATTGGTTGAGAACCATGATATATTGTACTGGTATCGCCACAGGAACGCCCTTTCACCGTTTGTATCACTCCGCTTCCAGTAATCTCTCAGCGAGTGTCATGGCGGATGCCCAAATCCACTAAAATTAAAAAAATAATACTGTTTGTGTGTCACGGAATGTAGTTTTAAGAGTTTTTTTAGGCGAGAATGTACTTGTTTAGACTTCAAATATGCTGTAAAGTGTATTTGAAAATGTGCTTTGGCGTTTTCGGAGATGTGAGCTCCAGGGCGTCAGTGGCCGTTCAGCGCTCATGAACCTGTTGAGAGCAGCCTCACCTTGGCCAGATCTTCTGGAAATCACTGCTGGCTCTGATGTCTCTATAGTGGTTAAACGTGAGATAGAATTTGTTTTGGGTCATTCTAACGGGCAGTCTTTGGTCTCAATAATATATTATTTGTTCCAGAACAAATAGTTTTTAGCTGAAGGCAAAATTTCATTATATTCACTTTATATTTTATGTAACTTTAATAATGTATATCAGAGCGCTGCCTTTGTACTTTTGACTGAATTGTCTAGCAACTTTTATGATGGCTGTTGTTGTTGTTGTTGTTTATTATTCAATAAATACTATTTTATATTCATAATAGTATTTAGTATTGAGAAACAGTGCTTGTTTGTGATGGTGATTCAAGTGACATTGTTCCGCTATTAGATGGCGACAAGAGACTGTTTTACGAGTCAGCAGTAAAGACTTTTATATTGAAAGAGACTGAAATGGAAGTTATTTTTACTTTTAATAACAGCTTGTAAGACGCAGTTAACAAATAACCCTTAACATATGAAAGATAGAACGACAAAGATATCGCTTTCCTCAGCGGACATTCAGACTAATGTTTTATTGTGAATATGAGATTGAGCTGAAGAATGAATGCTGTGTCAGATGCAGGTAATCACACTCTCAGTCCATCTCTCTCTCTCATAATACTCTACATATAATACAGATAGCTTTTAATACAGTAATACAATAAGCTTTTAATGAAGCAACTCAACGTTCCTTCATTACTAAAGTTCTAAAGTAAATTCTCGAATTAGTAACATAGTCTGTCAAACTGAGATCTGAATCTGTGGCGGAAGGAAGTAGTTCAGCAGAAAAGAGGGGTTTAAAGACACACGTTGTTGTTTTTCTTATATATTTACACACTCATGCCGTCAAACCATTGTATAAACGCAGTATCACATTTGTAGACGTTAGATATGGCTGTATATCGGTACGCTGTGAGTACCTACGGCCGAATCACAGCCATGCCGATATACAGCCATATCTCATGTCTACGAGTGTGATATTGCTCATTAATACTATTTAACATTGTGATTAAGGCTGTCTTTAGATTCAACTCGATTTCCAAAGTATGTATTGTGTCTCAAAAATGTACTGTTCACGTTCACATAAACTGAATGAGCGAGTCTGTGTTGCAAGAGCGTAAGCGTCACCAAAATGAATCTTTCTGTCAGACTGTAGAACGGAGAGGAACATGTTTAGCCTTACTGAGTTTTGAAAGCATGTAAAAATAATGCCCATGCATGTCAACCCATCATACTCCTATTCCGCTCTGCTCAGAAGTATATGTTAGCATTATTTTATTAAGGTTTAGCATTAGGTCTACTTCAGCTGACAAGCTTTGTTTTGATGTACCCAATGAAAAGTGTATAAAAAGAGTATCTTACCGTATAAATGAAGTACTCGACTGTCCTCTCTGAAAGGAACACACATCAACCCATCAACATGTGCTCTCAACCCAAAGCAGATAACGTTTCAGCAGATAAGCTCACCATCTATACATCATTCCAGCCTCTCGCTTTGGAAGCACATTACCTTTGAAACAGTTTAGATTTTTTTTAGATGTATTTTTAAAAATGATCCTTGGTCTTGTATCTCAGGCGTTGTACTTTCTGTTTCTGTCAGCTCACACTGACTCATTTATTATGTCTGTAGTTTCCTGTGGGGGTGTGAACAGTTTTCTGCTGCTTTTTTAATTCTTACTTCTGCTATTTATCTCACAATGTTGCCTGATCTGTGCTTGTGATGAAAAAATAAATAAAAAATCTCCTGAGAGATGTTGTTTTTGCTTTACTATTGTTTGTATCTCGACTTTAACTATGATGTACTTACATTTAAATTGATAATTTGATACAGTGCACTTATTGTGTACATACATGATTTTACATTGTACTTTCATTGAAAAATATATTCCTGTAATTACATCTGTAATTAATTTCTGTAGTCACATCTATAATTGAGGGGAAGTTGTGGCCTAATGGTTAGAGAGTCGGACTTGTAACCCAAAGGTTCACGTCACTTTAATTACACTGTTGACCCTGTTTTTAGTTAACCTAAAAACATACATTGTTAATTACTTCAGTTTATATTGATTGACTGAAAACAAAGCCAGTGATCTATGATTCCAGCCAGTTGTGGCGCATGTAATTCAATGCAAAATACATACTGAAATAGAGAGAGCCCATTTCCTTTTATCTTATATCTTTCCTTTCAGCCTGATTTCTGCTACATTCTCAGCACGTGATTGGTCAGGGATTGCTACTTAGTGAATCTGTGTAGATTTTCAAGTGAATGTCTGGTCAGTATTCACTGAAAACAAAACTTCTGTCACAGATGATCAAATTAAACTATCATAACATCCTGTCTGCAAACCCTCATCACATATTCTGCAAAAAAATATTTTTGACATCAAAAACATTCAATCTTGTCAGACATTTACAGTCTATATTTGTTAAAACACTGTCAGAATTTCAACTCAATCGTGTAACAGATTGCTCCAAAATAAGTGGACAATAGATTTATGAGTTAAATAGCTGACTTTTCATCTTTGTTGATCTTTCCTCAGCTGGTTTCTGATATTGCTCAAGTCATGGAGAGCTTAAAATACCCCACCTATTTTAATAGTTTTAATAGCACCTTTTCACAAACAGTCTTTTGGTCATGTCTTCATGCCTTATTTGAGCACACACATATACGATTCATAACCAATTATTCTGTTACGGGGCTGACGAGACGTGAGACTTGCGGATCCATTCGCAGAGCTTTATTAGACAAAGGCAGAGAACGTGGTCATATACAAGCATGCATTGGTCAGATGAGAGCAAACAGGTAATGTGGGCAAACCACAGAATATCCTAGGGCTGCACAGGCGACGATATCGGCGACAGAATCAAAGGGGCAAGACAAAGGGTGAACCGGGGAACCAGGCGAAGATCAGAAACCGGGAAGGCTAAGGCTAAGGCTAAGGCAAATGACTAAGGCTAAGGCCTAGTGCTAAGGCTAAGGCTAATGACTAAGGTAAATGACTAGGGCTAAGGCTAAGGCTAAGGCAAATGACTAAGGCTAAGGCAAATGACTAGGGCTCCGTAAGGTAGCTATCTCTAGGAGAGTGATAAATGCTGAAACAATACTCGGCAGAGGGAAGGTATCAGAGTGAGTGTTAAATAGTGAGGGAGTGATATGAACAGCTGGGTGCAATCAGTGTAAACAGGTGTGTGCAATTCGTGCTGAGTGCAATAAGTGCAATGCATGATGGGAAATGTAGACCGGGGTGATGTGCAACAGTGTGTAGAGAGTCAATGAAATGGAAAGTTCATGTACCGGATTCGTGACAGAGCCCCCCCCACAAGGAGCGGCTTCCAGACGCTCAAAACCCTTAACGATTCCGGAGGGCGGTGGAGTGGAGGCTGAACAGGGGGAGGGATGGAGGGCCAGGTCCAAGGACAGGAATACCATGGACTGAGGCAGAGCCGGCGGAGCTGAGGACCACCACAGCCGAGCAGACGGGACCGAAGATCCCCACGGCGGAACAGAGGACCACCAGAACCAGACAGTAAACCAACACGGCGGAGCAGAGGACCACCACGGAAGAGCAGAAGACCACCAGGGCGGAGCAGAAGACCACCAGAGCCAGACAGTAGACCACCACGGCAGAGGACCACCAGAGCCAGACAGCAGACCACCACGGCGGATCAGAAGACCACCAGAGCCAGACAGTATATCACCACGGCGGGGCAGAGGACCACCAAAGCCAGACAATAGACCCCCACGGCGGAGCAGAGGACCACCGGAGCCAGACAATAGACCTCCACGGCGGAGCGGAGGACCACCACGGCGGAGCAGAAGGAACAGGGAACCCCCCTGGTGAACCACACCGATCAGGCGACCATGGCGGAGACTGTAACAACGAGAGAGCATAGACAGACAACCACAGACAGAACCTTGGGGTTGATAGACAAGACTGAGCATTCAGGCGCAACCTCCCTGGCAGACACAAAGCACACAAAGAATTCACAAACGGCCTCCATAGCCAGGACAGGACGAGCAGGGAGCTCGCAAACGGCCTCTGTAGCTGTGACAGGACGAGCAGGTAGTTCGCAAACGGCCGCTATAGCTGTGACAGGACGAGCAGGGAGCTCGCAAAGCCTCTATAGCTGTGATAGGACGAGCAGGGAGCTCGCAAACGGCCCTCATAGCTGTGACAGGACGAGCAGGGAGCTGGCAACAGTCTCGTAGCCGTGGACAGGGTCGACGAGTGATAGGCGTCCTCCTTGGCCGGAACAGGACAGGCAGAGAGTTTATAGCCGGCCTCCTTGGCCGGAACAGAACAGGTAGAGAGTTCATAGGTGGCCTCCTTGGCCTGAACAGGACAGGCAGAGAGTTCATAGTCGGCCTCCTTGGCCGGAACAAAACAGACAGAGAGTTCATAGACGGCCTCCTTGACCGGAAACAGGACAATCAGAGAGTTCAGAGATGGCCTCCTTGGCCATGACAGGACAGGCAGAGAGTTCAGAGACGGCCTCCATAGCCATGAAAGGACAGGCAGAGAGTTCACAGACGGCCTCCTTGGCCAGAAAGGTCAGGCAGAGAGTTCATAGACGGCCTCCTTGGAACAGAACAGGCAGAAAGTTCATAGACGCCTCCTTGGCCGGAACAGAACAGGCAGAAAGTTCATAGACTGCCTCCTTGGCCGGAACAGAACAGGTAGAGAGTTCATAGACGGCCTCCTTGGGCCGGAACAGGACAGGCAGAGAGTTCATAGACGTCCTCCTTGGCCGGAACAGGACAGGCAAAAGGTGCGTTGCTGGACGCCTCTACCACGCAAGGAACTGAGGCAAGTGTCATCTCGGGAGGTTCTGCAGCCTGCGTCGCCACCTCTGAAGAGACTTCAGTGGCCACCGTGGCCTCTGGGAGCACGGCGTTGACACACCGCTACCGGGAGGTTCTGCAGTCGTAAGCCGCGCACCCTCGGAGATGGGTGTTAGCCGGTGCCCAGCTGCCTCTAGGCAATCGGTGGTGAGTACTGCTGCAACCCCTATACAACCAGAAAGCAACCCCCCATATGTGAAGTGCGGAAGACAGGGATGTATTCAGGAACAGGAGGCTAAGTGAGTGGGTTTTGGATACCAGCTGCGCTGTGCAGACACCAGCGTGTCAAATCCCTCACACTGTACACCAACCTGGGATACCGACGGAACCGACCCCGACAATCTGGGTGCCACGACGGACTTGACATGACTCTGGATATCACTGTGATTGACGTTAATCGGATGAATTCTGAAGACTGACGTTAATCTGGAGACAGCTGAGGACGTGCCGAGGCTCTGGATAAACAGCTGGAGACGTGCGAGGCTCTGATGAACAGCTGGGGGGGGGGGAGACGTTCAGGCTCTGGATGACACAGCTGAGACTTGACAGCTCTGATGAACCGCTGAGACGTGACTCTGGATGAACAGCTGAGACGTGACGAGGCTCTGGATGAACAGCTGCGACTTGACTTGAATCATGAAGATCAGCTGCGACTTGACTTGACTCATGACAATCAACTGTGACTTGGCTAGACTCATGACTATCAACTGTGGCTTGACTAGACTAATGACTATCAGTTGTGACTTGACTAGACTCATAAATATCAACTGTGACTAGACTTGACTCGTGAACAAACTGTGAATTGGTTGACTCGTGAAGATCAGCTGTGACTTGACTTGACTCATAACTATCAACTGTGACTTGATTTGACTCGTGATCATAAACTGTGACTTGATCTGCCCCATGACGATCAACTGTGATTTGACTAGAATCATAACTATCAGCTGTGACTTGACTAGAATCATAACTATCAGCTGTGACTTGACTAGACCCATGATCAGAATTTGTGACTTGATCTGCCCCATGATGATCAACTGTGACTAGACCTGACTCATGACGATCAACTGTGACTAGACTCAGGAAGAACAACTGTGACTTGACTAGACTCGTGATGATCAACTGTGGCTTGACTAGACTCAGGATGAACAACTGTGGCTTGACTAGACTCAGGAAAAACAACTGTGGCTTGACTAGACTCAGAAAGAACAACCGTGGCTTGACTAGACTCAGAAAGAACAACCGTGGCTTGACTAGACTCAGAAAGAACAACTGTGGCTTGACTAGACTCGGGAAGAACAACTGTGGCTTGACTAGACTCAATAAGAACAACTGTGGCTTGACTAGACTCAGGAAGAACAACTGTGGCTTGACTAGGTGCGGTTGTGTCCGCCATCTTGTGATCGGGCTCCGCAACTGCCGCCATTTTGTGAGTTTGCTCTGGTTCAGCCATCACCTCAGTCACAGGCATGGTGTCGCTTCCTTCCTCCGCGACACCCACCGTGAGCGCTGAACCAGTAGTCAGCAAGGCATAGTCAATAAAGTCTTTTAAGCTATAGTTGCATTCACTCCTTGGCATATGAGATTTCGTGGGTTCATTGAGTCCAAAACTGAACAAGTCTTTAAATAAAATTTCATTATATAGGGGTACCTGGTAAGTTAGTTCACAGAACCGGTGAACATACTTCTCAATAGAAAGACCTCCTTGCCGAAGATGTAGTAGCTCGGTGACTGGGTCCATACCAGTCCAGAGTCCACTGAAAAAGCCGCTGGATTCTTGTGTGGCCGAGTATTCTGTTACAAGGCTGACAAGACGTGATCTTGCGTATCCATTCGCAAGCTTTTGACAAAGGCATGAGACAATTGTCAACGCAGGCATGGGTCGATAGAGCAAACAGGTATATTTGGTGGCAAAACACAAGAAGAGTCCTACGAGGCTAGCACAGGTCTACGATCGGCAACAGAATCCAAAGGGCAAGACAAAAGGGGGAATCCAGGGAACCATGTAGCGAAGATCAACACCGGGAAGGCTAAGGCTAAGGTCTAAGGCAAATGACTAGGTTAAGGCTAAGGCTAATGGCTAGGGCTAAGGCTAATGGCTAGGGCTAAGGCTAATGGCTAGGGCTAAGGCTAATGGCTAGGGCTAAGGCTAATGGCTAGGGCTAGGGCTAGGGCTAGGGCTCCGTAATGTAGCTATCTGGGGAAGATAAGCGCTAGACAATACTCGCCAGAGGGAAGGGATCAGAGTGAGTGTTAAATAGTGTGGGAGTGATATGAAACAGCTGGGTGCAATCATTGTAAACAGGTGTGTGCAATTCGTGCTGATGGCAATCAGTGGCAATGCATGATGGGACATGTATCCCGGTTGATGTGCAGAACAGTGTGTAGTGCGAGAGTCATGAATAGGCAAGTCATGGACCGGATTCGGGACATATTTAGTGTTAATGGTATGTGGTCAATTATTTTGAAGGTATATTGTTCATCATAACTTTGACCCATATAATGTTTTTTGGCTATTGCTACAAATATCCTCCAGCAACTCAACACTGCTTTTGTGCTCCAGGCTCACAAGTGACATTTTAAAATACCTGAACTTAGGACTGGTGGTGGTGCTTAAGATATTGTTGGTCATTTAGGGTTTCTGTAAAAAAATAAATAATAGTAATAGATAATAGTAATTATTATTAAAGATAATACTACTAGTAGTTCTACTACTATACTAACAATATACAGTGCACTAAGGATTGATGAGCTGCTGGGTTCAGGAATATTAATAAGGTTGTCAGTGTTCACGCAAACTGATTTGCTGAAATCAAAACAATAGGTGAGCGCCAACCAATGAGATTGCCGTTTGCGCATTAGCTCCGCCCACTACCAGAGAAACCGGCATATCTTCTGCTTGTCCTTAAAAGCTGAATAATTCTAAATGAACACCGTTATTTTGAGAGGTAAATACAACAAAGAATATGGTTTACATGTAGCATGTCGATTCAGTGTGGTATGTAACTCTCTCTCTCTCACTCTCTCTCTTTCCGTGTGTGTGAGAAACAGCGCTATTAGCAAAGTGATGGCGAGTCATGCGCTTCACACTAGAGTTTACAGTGCGTCAAATCAAAGTCCTTTTAAAGGGGTCATAGGATGCTACATGCACTTTTACAAGTAGTTTGAACTGAAATGTGTGTGTGTTGGCAGTGTGTGTACACAAACACCCTATAACGATAAAAATCCACCCAGTGTTTTTTTTAAAAATCTGGTTAAATGTTTACCCCTTTCTCAAATCGAGCCGATCTCAGATGATGTCACACAGACAGGCCCCTCCCACGATAGTTTGATTGACAGTAGCGTTTCAGCACAGACTGGACTGGTGTCTTACCTTAGCTCCACCCTGAGTGAGCTGTCATCAGACCGCCATTGTTTCACCGCTGGAGCAGATGTACACAAGAATGACTCCTTCCTAAGCGATTGAGGTGTTCTGTTGTTGATGTAATAATGAACATAGCAGTCGTCATTTACTCCCGACATCTGAGCCGCTGAACTCACAGTGGATTAACATTACATTGTTTCTGAAGGGAATGCTCCACCGATCTACATAAATGCGTCTATGTTCGCGCAAATCATTTATGATCCAGCCTCATCTACAGAAGAAGTGAGTATAATGTTTTGTAATGAATTTTTGCAAATCGCCTTTCCTAATAATGTGCTAATTAGCAAGTTTCACGATGAATGCGGCTAAAGTAAACAGTCTGAGAGCAGCTCAGAAGAGAGGGGAGGGGTCAGCAGAGCTCATTAACATTTAAAGGAAAATGCTACAAAAACGGCTTGATCTGAAAAGAGCTGTTTTTGACAGGGAAAAAGGTGTTTTTTACACTACCATTTAGACATTTTAACCAACATATGTTATAGACTTTTCATTAAGACCCTAAAGAATCATATCAACTTGTGGAAAATGGCATCATATGACCCCTTTAAGACAAGTCATGTCACTCGGCGGCCATCTTTGAAATGCCTCTCGGGCATGCACGTGCTACTCCTATCTCTTTGAATGGGGAAACATCAAATTCTCCAAAACTGTTCACTAAGCTTACGATTAAATTTCATATTTGAAATCACTAAAGAAATCTGATAACAACTGTCATAAATGTTGTTACTTTTGCTCAAATAGCGTTATAAAAAGCTTATGTTTCAGGCTAGATCAGCCAGTGAGCATGCGCAGTCCTAAGAGCACGTCTCAGAGCGCTGACTGTTTCTATAGTAACTGGGACGCTTCTAACGGCAGCTGCAATGATGCGCTGACTTTACCGATTAGTGATTGGCTCATTCATTCAGAAGGCAGGGCTTCCTGCGATTGAGCGTTGCATTTTTCGTACACACGAGTGACACGTCTTGGGTATTCTATAGTCTTTAGTCAAACAGGTGCGCTGCACATCCATTGAGATTAACTGAAACAACACAGATCGTTTGACGGAAAGCGAAACTCTGAAGCGCTCAGTGAGTGTTCAGCGAGTGAAAATATATCTGTGCTATTCTTGTAATTAGCTTCTGACACACACATTGGGGAGTAAAATCTAAGAATGTATTAGCCAATGGCCAGTGGCGGACTTAGTGATTTGGGGGCCCTAAGCAAATTGCAGGTACACATGGGGCCCAACACAATACGACAGTTGTGCCTCTTTTCATACGCCTAACCTTTATTTGCTCTCTCTCTCTCTCTCCGAGTGTAGAGTTATTTGCCTCTTCACAACTCAAGTAAATAATTAGTCAACCTGATGCTGTTCTAAAGCCGGTAACACTTTACAATAACAGTACATGAATTATCATGTACTAATACCTGAATTAATAATTACTTGACTATGAACTAATGATGAGTTAAGATATGTATTAATCAAGAACTAATGAAGAACTAACTTAACTACGACATGAGTCATATGAACTACTGCATGAATAACACTACCTTAATTACATGTTAGTTACTGCATGTTAGTTAATGTATTAATTAACACTTTGGGGTAAACTTAGTCAAACATGCTCTAGAAGCAAGATGTATGAAAATGGCACAATGTAAAATTGTTTATAAATTTCTCGGTATTTCCACGCAGAGCATAAATACAAACTGAAAAACCTGTGAGATCCAAGTGGAAAGGTTCTGGGAATGTTTAACATCTGTATTCATTTTATTGTTTTAAAATAGTTTTCTTCGTTTCTTAATTGTAAACTTAAAATGTGAACCTTTAAAGCAGGGTCTAAACATATATATGGCCTTTTTATAAAATACATATACATTTAACTTAAGGATCCTGCTAGCACTTTAATTTTCCCCCTTGACACGTACTGCACAAAAAGTGGTTTAATAACATTGAATGTTACAGGGACTGATTATTGCAAATGCAGATCCCACTGTGTTCTGGTTAAATATTTTTTATTAATTTGATTTATTTATTGCTAAGGTTTGCATATGGTGGTGTGTTCTTTATGACCGCTTTCCTAAAAATATATCCTATTCCTAAAATAAGAAGTAACCCAATATATCGCCTTGCTTACAGTATCGCAATGTATCACAACCCCTTTATCGTGATACGTATCGTATAGCCAGATTCTTGCCAATACACAGCCCTAATTAATTCATGACTTGTTAATGTATCATTATGTAATGACTTTACTTGGGGGGGGGGGCACATTATTACTAACGCATCATTAATTATTTATTAAGTAACATTAATTCATGACTTGTTAATGTATCATTATGTCATGACTTTACTTGGGGGGCACATTATTACTAACTCATCATTAATTATTTATTAAGTAACATTAATTCATGACTTGTTAATGTATCTGTAACGGAAGAGGTCTGACGCAACAGGTTAATATAAATCAAATTGGTTTATTGGGTCACAGAGAGTACTGGGGTAGGGTTCAGAGGATGTGATGGTGAGGGAATGGTTCGAAGGATATGGTGATCGGGGTAATCCGGCACACACCTCAGCGATTCGGGAACTAGGAGGAACAGGAGACACTTGGAGACGAGGAGACACTAGGAGGAACACAGGAGGTAAGTAATGCAGGAAGTATTCAAATGGAAGTAGTAGCAAAGTCATTGAGTCCTCTTTGTGTATACGAGACCGGACAGTGAGGGTGTCTGTGGTGTGTGCTTTTATGCAGGTTGGTAATGAGGTGCTTGATTGGTGACAGGTGCAGGTGCTCAGAACTCAGGTGAGAGGGATCGTTGTGATTGGGTGGTGGCGGAGCCTGGCCGATCTGTTACAGTACCCCCCCCTCCACGGCCCGCTCCTGAGGGCCGAAAACCCTGACGTCGTGGTGGTCTACCTCTGCCCCGAGGTGCCGGCTGATCAGGATGGGCAGCATGGAACTCAGACATTAAGGCAGGGTCCAGTATATCTATCCTAGGTACCTATGAGCGTTCCTCGGGTCCATATCCTTCCCAGTCCACGAGTTACTCCAGCTGACCACCACGGCGCCGGGACTGCAGAATTTCCTTCACCTTGTAGACGGATCCTTCATCCAGGATCAAGGGAAGAGGGGGTTCCTCTGTCTGGCCAGGCTCTGTGGGGAGAGAGACAGGGTCATGGTGAGGTTTCAGAAGAGAAACGTGGAATGTGGGATGAATTCGATACTGTGAGGGGAGTTGAAGTTTGAAGGTGACCGGGTTTACTTGTTCCAGGATGGTGA
>JADLZN010000267.1:0-64203 GCA_018155175.1 Sinocyclocheilus anophthalmus
GAGTGACACCGAAGTTAACCACAGCATATCACCCTCAGACAAACATGACGGAACGTGTGAATAGAACTCTCAAAAATATGATTGCGTCATATGTGGACGACAACCACAATAAATGGGACCAGTTCTTACCAGAGATGAGATTCGCCATTAACTCTGCCATCCAGGAAACCACTGGAGTAACTCCAGCAGAATTGCAGCTTGGAAGGAAACTGAAAGGGCCAATGGATAAAATACTGCACGGTCCAAATCTCACTCCTGACACCACCTCCTATGACGTAGTCTCTTACATACAACAACTGCAATCTCAAGTTAAAGAGAGTATCAGAAAAGCCCAACATCGACAACTCCGGAATTACAACAAAAAAAGACGGGACAGTACTTTCAAGATCAAAGACCGGGTATGGCTTCGAAACTTTCCTCAATCTAGTGCACTACACAAGTTTAGTGCCAAATTGGCACCCAAATGGAAAGGGCCGTACCGGGTTCTGAAGTCACTGGGACCTTTGAATTACCGCATAGCATTGGAGGCCACTGGAGAAGATGTCCGCACTGCACATGTGTGCAATCTTAAAATGTGTTTTCCCACAGCTGAGCAGTTGGAGGACCAAGTAAAGAGAAGACTTCAGGACATCTTTCAAGAAACCTCAGATGAGGAATTCTTAGGGTTTTGATTCTTTTCTCCTAACAACCATGGGTTGTTTCATCCTGGGGGGGAGAATGTGGCATTACTGATATTTTCCGTACTGCCCCTTTGTTTACTTTGATTTTCTCTGTCACCGCCCTCCAACTAAAATATGATTGGAGGCTAGGACCAATTAAGAGGAGGAGTATTGTGTATATAGGGCGAGGTTTAGGAGGGTTTTGAACGGACCAGAATCTGTGTAAAGTTCCCTGTGGAGGCAGTCCTTGGGGGTGGATTTTTGTGCATTTCCGGGGATGGTGGAGAAGAGGTGGTGCTACCTGTTTAGCCTGTTGTTAACGGGCATTTCTCTTGGCTGGCGGATGCCTCTTTGTCAATTCTGGGATTGAACTGAAGTTTCGCACCCTACTCCTAAAAATCAGTGATTGGAACTGTCTAAAAGGAAGGCGCAAGACCGGCTGACGCCGCCGATGTTCCCGAGTCACTCTTAGCCATCCGTGCTGCCAGCTTGGTCAGTGTTTTGCTCGAATTACAGTCACGCATACACTCATTGCACTCATTTCTGCATATTTAAAAAGTGCTGTTTTGTTTTATTTCTGTTTTGATTTATTTTTGTTCCATTTATTAATTTGTTTTTTTTCCCTCTCCCTTGAAGTGGAATTGTGGTGTTTAGAGATCTAAAGTCTTGTTTATATTATATTAACATTATCTCATTAAAAACGAAGAAAGTTGCATACAACTATTCCTGTAGTGTTGCCTTTGTTCTGTCTTTATTTTTTTTTATTTTGTAGGTAGCGGATGGTTTTTGTTTGTCTGTTTTGCTATCCGGGATGAATGAAATGTAATATAAAATTGTGGCAAGTTTATATACTTGTCTGGCGCCCGAACAACAATAACGTTTTTTTTTTCCTGAGGCTTTCGGTCTGAGAGACGAGTAAAGTCTGAGCGCTGTACTCGTTAACAACATGACGTGGTCTGGCGGTTATGATACTGCGTTATCACGCGGGTGACCCGGGTTCGATACCCACTTCAGAAAATACATTTTGGGTGTTTAACTTTTGTTATATTTTGGGACAAGACAACCACCGTTACAACTTACTCAGTAGGATTTCCAGCGAACTCAAAACTGAACGACGTGCGTGTGTCTTTCTTGTGCAAGATGCCGGTGATGCAGCCACAGTCCTAAACCAAAATTAAAACAGTTTCAAACATTTCAGCATCATTACTCCATAAGACACGTGTATAACACATTCAAAATATTTACACCAGAGTAGATCTTCATGAACATAGGCTTAGTTACATTCATAAACACAAGCGTGCTTTGTATGTAGGCCTATACAATCCGAAAACTGTAGTTATAAACATATATGGCTATATTCATGAACAGAGAATATCCTATCACAGAAAAGTTTTGACTAATCATTCTTACTGACATTAGGCTAGTGACATTATAACTCACATTACTTTTATATCGTTGTTGTCTATTTTATAGAACATAAAAAAAACATCCTGGCATCGTGACATTTAGATGCTGTGAATGAAACTTCATAATGTTTCACTTGATTATACATTTAGTCAGGAATTATAGTTTGGAGAAAGTCTGACTAGTGTGTACAAGTTATGTGAAAACTAATACTAGTAGGTTAATAAAAAAGACTTACTCGTGTTTATGATCACTGCTGGATCTAGCCGCTGCATTGTTTTTTCCTGAGGTAATCCAAACTTCTTGAGGTGAATTCTGTCTTATTCATCTCAGCGCGACGCGAACAGTAAAACTTGAGGTCTTGCTGCTTTGTTTGTTGCCGCGCGCTTCACGTGGATGATTATAATATCTATAGCGCTCAGCGCGTGGGCGTGGTCGCATTAGAGGTAATGAAGGGAGAGGTGAAAGACTGGACATCGCGTTGGTTTCATATGGTTTACTTTATCACAGAATATTTGCTTTCTATAAGACTTGCTTAGTTTAAAAGTAGCCATGTCAAGCTTTCTATAGATATATCTCTCATGTCTCTTTGTTGTGTATTTGCTGAGTTACAGTTCATTTTAATGGCGCGTTTCTAAATAAAGATCACGCAGACCAAGGCGGCAGACAGCACACTCTGTTTGTTTTCTTTATTTTATAAATGCACAAAGTCCTGTTGTTATTATGTGTGTATACAAATAAAATAGACGATTTACAGATTCGATTGATGTATTGCTATTATCTATACGATCAAAACTAACGGAGTAATTTAAGTTCCTTTAGGGATTATCAGGAAGAAATGCCACAAAACGCGTATCCGCATTAGTCGACCCCAAAGGGTTTCGGCCATGTGACACTGCATTGAGTGTGTTTAGTGGGGACAGAGATCGTTTCGGAAATGCAATGACAACGCCAGTGTAGACCGATAATTTGCATTTTAAAACACCATTTTAATGAAAACGCATGAGTGTCCACCGGGCCTAAATTCCCTTATAGCTTTAATCGACATTTAATGCATTTGACTTTTGATAAGATGACTTAAAGTCTGTAGTCTAGTTAAAGATACACTGTCTCTGTTAGATACTGCATCAGGTAATATAATACTAAAATACGAAAAGAATCGACAAAGACGTACTTCATAAATTCAGAGTCATATCACCATAAAAGTTGAAGGGACCCAGTTCTACAGTTTCCTGTAGCAGAAAATTCCTTTAGTCAATACTCACTCACTACTGATACTGATAATCTCTAGAGACTTACACAGTTGTAACCTCATTCCCCAAGTATTCTCATTCTTGATTTTCAAATCTATTATTTTAGCACCACCACTAAAGATGACCTGACCTCTGATCTAAGTAAAATATTAAAGACTAATCCTCTATTACCCAGCAGTCCAACATAAATCACATCTTCCCTCTTCAACTTGCTTTGGAGGTAATAAATCTTCAGAGATTTAAAAATGCCTTGAGAATATTTATTGACTTGAGTGTATAGTGGTTTTCCCCCATATTACCATTCCGAAAGGTCATTCTCTAGCCAGGGACAGCGTTCCCGTACAAACTGGGGCTGGCTAGCAGAGCTGCCGACGAGACACTGTGCGGTAATAAACTATATAGTGGTGACAGCTCTGTTTTACGAGCTTCTTATCACATCCCTGTGGCTTTTACCCTCTCTGGATCACAGCCTGTGCTGTCCTCAACTCTGGTTGTGGCCATGATTGTGTTTTCATTTCTTCTGTAAGGCTCTATTCTCATGCCGGCTTTATCATGTAAGACTACTGTACTGTGGCATCCAGTGAGAAAGGTTGAGACTTGGTACTCAGTGGAGGTAAAATAAAACATGAAACTCTCCAGAGCGGCTTGTGGAGTGACTTCAAGCTCACTTATTGGGCCTTGACGTCCATTATATATAGACTAAGTGCGTGCCAGATGCTAAATGAGATTATTTTGCTCAATATCTCTGCCTACAGAACAGCACAATCTGAGTTATGGTTATTTATATGCACATTTTTCATAAGGGTCAGCCAGGTGGCAGCAATGTAAGTGCAGCAAATTACTAGAAATACTGAGAGAGAACGTCTCAGGTTACATATGTAACCATTGTTCCCTGAGTAGGGGAGACACTGCGTCCTCTAGGGGTCGCTATGGGGAATGCCTCGTCATGATCTGTGTCTGAAGCATACATTCAAAAAACAACAACAACGTGTTGGCCGGCGACAGCCCATGGCGTCACTACCGGTGCGACTATAGTATAAATAGGTGCCGGGAGAACACGTCATTAAATTCTTCGTCTGAAGATTGCGTCCAAAGCATGGCAGGAAACCTAGTAGACGCAGTGTCTTGTTCCCTACTCAGGGAACCATGGTGTCCATAATAACCTGAGATTTCCCTTGAAAGGGAACCTTCGACTGTGTCCCTAGGGTCCTATAGGAGATGGTATACCATGCCACCTGCTGATTGGCTTAAATGCCAGAAACCTATGGCGACGCACTAAGTACCCCTCTAACCATAGCCATGGGAGTTTTCCCCTAGACGTTAGACGGCTGTCCGTTACATTATCCCCTACGGCCAAAGGCCTAGGCTACATACCCCAAAAAACGTAACTGTTAGGGCCAGACTTCTGTGCCCGGGGTAGAGCTCAGGCTGGAATCAGGAAGATTCCTTTAAAGGGATCGACCAAGAGCCTATCATCATACATTCGTGCCTGTCACACAGGCTACCATTTGCTGTGCATAGCGTCTGCAGGAACTTCTCACAGACCCCTAGTACACCCTGGGTAAGTGTAGGTATCCAGAAGGATACATAGGTTAGAGTGGGTGCCCAAGGAGGAAGCTGACTTTAACCAACTCAAGAAAGGGCACAAAGCTGCAGCGTGTAACCCTCACCATACAGGATTTTAGAAAAGAACATAGGGTACTAGCGTGCGAACTTACCACAGTTTGGATTTTAGAAAGTGTACAAAGACTTATGTGTACACTTACCATAACATGGATTTTAGGTTACCGTTCTAAGGGGCTCTCGTGGCACTTTGAAAGTGCAGCCCATAGATGGAAATGGTACATCACCAGAACAAAACATTCGAGAAGCCATCAGCTTGATCTATGGTAAAATGCTGGAATGGCTAGCATTAAGTTACCTAGCTGAGGGAGCAACACACCCAGCTCTCAACGAGAGGGGGCTCGACCGGCAGCATGATTGTAAAATCAGAAGGTAATTGTACCCGTAAGCTAGCCAAACACTCAGCGCACCAGGGAGGCAGAGGAAGGGCTTAGTTCGCCTGATGCTGCTGGTTCCATGTGCTCTGGGAAAAACAGAGAACTCAACTCTCCAAGTGAGAGGAGAACTCCGAATTCAGAAAAAATAGCGCGCTCATAGGCAACCCTTTGATAAAGGGAGCACTGCTAAATACTACCACGAGGACAGCCCATGGAGAGGATTAACGCTCGAAAGAAACATCATTCTCACAATAACCCTCAATGGTGAGGGAGCGATGCTTCAAAAGTGTGTCAACAGAGACACACTGGTTGAGTGGAGCCCAAGGTGCCAGGGTCTAACCAACTCATAGAAAAGGGAACGAGGCTAATAACGCTTAACCTTTACCATACAGGATTTCAGAAAGTGCACAGAGTCTTAGCGTGTGCACTTACCATAGCATGGATTTAAGAGCTTACCAAGCATCTGCTCACAGATGCCCGCAAGTACTGAGCCAAACGGGAGAGGCAAACTCAAATACAACCCTCTAAGACGAGGGGAGCACTGCCTGAGACAACATTACACAAGAAGGTTCTCGCAAATACCACCTATACTTCCCACTCGATGCCTCAGCAAGAAGGGATATCCTGGTGACCAGGAAGCCCCTCAAGGCGACCTAGATACGGCGTACCAGACAGGGCGGCCTGAAAGCATAAGCCAACCCGGTCGGCAGAAATTTTGCAGTGCCTTGCCGGTGCCTGAAACAGAATGCTCCCGCGAGCCTGTGCTCTGGCGCATGATCTCGGAAGCATGACGCCAGAACCAGGGCTATTCCTACCGACTGATACAAAAAAAAAAAAGCATCGATGAGTGAGGTCATCACTGCAAGTCGAGAACCCGGTTCTGAGTTCAGCAGAGGGGGTGCTCACCGAGGACATACTCTAGAAAAGGATAGAAACACACAGGTCCCGGAAACACTGCAAAGAAAGCTAGCAGAAGGATATACACAACCACCAGCGTATTAAATATATATTTTTATAAAAATGTATCGTACTCACCCACCATGGTTCCCGCGCATGAGCTCCGTTCAAGAAGCGAAGCCCGAAGAAGCCTAGAGTCCGGACCATCAGTAAGGTGGTTACTACAAAGCCATAGAACCAACCGAAACATCACAGGTCCAGCATAGGAGACTGTAATGCAGGAATTCCTACCTAACCTCGGTCAGGTGAAGAGATGGTGGTTACAGGGGAATTAGGAAGGGAAATACGGCAGATGTTAAACCCCCAGGAAATGACAGATACTGAGTATTACTCTGATCCGGACGAAAGCGCTGATTCCTTGTCTGGATCACATCCCTTAGGTTTTTTACTTACCTTCCTTTGACCCACGATTCCTCCTACCCCTATCCGCTCAGGGGGTGTTTGTGGGGGGGAGGACGCTAGTCGCGACACTAGCCTTCTGTGCTCATCTCTGATCCTCATACCGAGACGGGCCAGGACCCCTGGGTCGTTCGGGCTCAGACCTGGACCTCCGTAAAGACAGGATTGGGTCTTGAGCATGCCTTCGCCTCCCTGACTTCTCAACCATCGTTCTTGATGGAGGTACCCGAAGTTCGAAGGCGAAACGAGCTCGAGAGAAAGCTCCTCTCTGCCTTTCCCTATATCGCCAGGTTTCACCACAGTCCAACCACACCACCTTAGTACAACGGCAGCAGAACTTGGTGCGCGCATTCAGCTCCGCCTCGGACGAAGTCCCTCGCCTTATCCATGTCTTTCATAATCAGCCTGATATGCCCTAAAGCACCGCCATCATGTGTAAAAAAAAAAAAACACAAAACAAAAACCACGACCAACAGCCTTACCTGCTGCTGTGTAGCCCTGCCATTAAGCGCGATGTATCTGAAGGGGCTTATATGGCAAGTAGGGAGTCTTAAGAGGGGATGTTCTCACCCTAGAGAGATACTAGCAGCTCATCAGGTTGTCAAATAACGACGACACGTAGCACACATCTTCGAAATGTCCTTCTAGTGCTTACCATAATGACGGACGAAAGCTCGCTCTTCACGTAATGTCCTTCAAACAAACATCATGAAACAAGAGAGAATGATGTGTTCTCCCGTTGCCTATTTATACTATAGTCACACCGTTAGTGATGTCATGGCTGTCGCTGGCCAACATGTTGTTGGTATTTTTTGAATGTATGCTTCAGACACGGGTCACGACGAGGCGTTCCCCATAGCGACCCTTAGAGGACCTTTGGAAGTTTCCTTAAAGGGAACAGGAATTTTAGATATCTGCACATTAATAAGGCATACGCATTTACTTATATCACTGTTTTAGGTTTTTCTCTTTCCTGTTTATTTATTACATGTTGCTGATCGGTGATGAGAAAATATTAGGCTTCTTTTTAGGTTTTGGCACAAGCAAAACCTCACAGCAGAATTACACAGAGAGGATGTGTGTATGTTTGCTTGCATGAGTGAGTGACGTACACATCCGTTGTCTTCATATGTATTCTAAAGTGGCCGGGCATCAACAGATGAGTGCAGAAATCTACTCTGTTTTCCTCAGCTGTAATTGCAGGGTGATGGCACTCCTCTCGCAGCAGAGCTGAAAATGAGTCTGGAGCGTGTGTGACAGCTGTGGAGGTCACCGAGCCTTCGGATGAAAGCTGCCTGTCTGTTCTTCACACACACTTTTCATCACATTGCTGCCTCTCTACCGTAAGTGATAAGCACACATAAACACCCTTCAGTTGTGTGCGTTAGGATGCCAGCTTTCTGCACACCATCTCAAGTATCTTGCAAACGAAGTGCTGAAATTAGCTAGCTGATCAATACCATTAGTTCTGATAGATCATGTCCTATAACACAAGAGCTCTTGATAGTTTGACTGAACCTGGAAAAGCCTGTCACTAGTGACACATTTTTAATACATTATTATGGTGGCCAAATAATGACAATGATACCATCACAATAGCTATAGAAATTGAGAAGAAAAATAATGCTATCAGTCCAATTTCTTTTTTACTTTTTTTGGCCAATGAATCATATTCAAAATATGAGCTTAGGGAGATGGAGAGAGTTAGTAACTATAACTGACTGTACAAAAGGTACAAAAAGAACTTTGAGAACTTTCAAGTTAACTTTTTTTGGGTACAGGTACAGTATTGAACTTTCATCTGTCATCTCCTCAGACACAATTTTGTGAGGCTGCAGTAGCTACACACTGCGTCTCTGTCTTCTATGTTTCTGATTTATGATGGATGGCAACTGGATGCAACCATGACTAATATCATTAATCTTTAAATGGACATTTTGTAACCGACTAGTCGACTAGTCTAAAAACTCCAAGAAGAGTGAAAAATATGTATAAGCAACTGAAAAAGACTACTTAATCTATGAATCAAACAATCATATCCCATAATGCCTCTGAAAAATAGATCATATTATACTGTATGTATATGACTTAAGTGTTCCCTTAACCAACGATAGCCAACATAAACATATTTATTAAATCAACTGAATCATTAGGCTGTGACCAGTAAGCACAATCCCAATATAATAAACAGAATTCCTCAGATAAAAGTTAGCTAACATAAGTCGGCACATCAAGGTATTGTTGTTCTTTACCAAGGCAAGCGCTTGTGTGTGCAGGTTTGAATGCACTTCTTGTGTATGAAAAGCAAGAAAAGCTTTACATGTGCTGCAACTATCTAGTCATTATAATGTTGATATAGGATCTGTTGTTGTAAGCTTTATTCATAATTTTCACTCTTTAAACTTTAAACCACTGTAAAACATAGTAATAAATGTGTATATATATGTGTGTGTGTATTCGGTCAACGATCATCTCACGGGAAATATGAATAATAATCATTTAACTGGTTATAAATTATTTATGACTATTTTAGATCCCTGTAGATTTTTAGCTGACCTCTCGGGTCCCTGATCCTTGTCTAATTCGATACCGTCATTTCCTTTCTAATGAATCCTCCTTTACTTGTACAATTCTACCAAAACTTTATCATAATCTGCAGATTAAGTCTCTGGGCGTTTTTTGGAATTTTCGCCTACTCAATTTTCAACTCAATTTCAAATTTTGCCCTTACACACAGCAATGGAGGAACTAAAAAAAAAATGGGTCATTGTAATTAACCTTTGACTACAAAATATGAGTGGAATTTCGTTATAAAGCCATTAATACTTTGCAACATTACTATATACCACAAAAAACATAGCACTTGTTTGAGTTCTAATTCAATATATTCTTTTTTGAAGTCTACAGAGCATTTCCGTTATTCCGAAGGAATCGAAAAAAAGAGAACTATATGGAATGCTCGCAGGCCAACTGAGGTGAAATTTCTAGAACATAATGGCAGTGAGAAAACATTAACTTAAAACTATTCAATTTCCTTAAGTATGCCAACTATAATAATAATAATAATAACAATATTAATAATAACAACAACAATAATACAAAATAAAGACAGCATGACAAAATAAAAATAGGGAACCTCCATCTGAGCATCTAGGCACAGGATCCCATTCACCTGTAGCTTTGGCTTGTTGGGGTTTTGGAGCCACTGCTGACTGGGTCGCTGGCATCAGCCAAGAGACTGCTATACCCTGAGAATTCGGAGACTGATGTCTGTAAGCGGTGAGTTACCTCTCCCCCCGAGTCACTGCTGAAGGCCAGGGACACTCGGCCCCCTTTAAACTGCGTCCCAAAAGCCTGGGCAAAGTTCTCGATCTGATAAGGAGCCTTGGCTGGGTTCAGTGTGGCCAGGTCCTGGGAAACAGCCAGGGAGAATCCTCCTGTGGTGGCTGCGGCTCCATTTTTCGGCCCTTGCGGTTCCTTTGGATCGCCCAGGTTGGGAGGCTGAGGTGTGATCTGGTAGGCGTTGGTGTTGGGGGGGAGTGGAGGTGGCGGAGGGGAAGTGTGCTGCTTATCCAGCTGTTCGGTGAGCTCCTGGGAAGGTGTGAGCTGCTGCGTGTGTGCAGACTGCTCCAGGCTGCTCAAGTGGAAGCCCGTTGGAGGCGACGAGCCCTCTAGGAGACCAAAGTGGGACTTTGGCACAGATGAGAGGGAGAGCGAAGACGAGACAGGTTGAGAGAACGAGTACTCGAGAGGTGAGGAAGTATACACATGCTTGTCTGACAAAAGCGGGCTAGGGCCTGAAAATGGTCCTGTGGCAGTCACGGCAGAACTGGAACCCAGCGGGAAGCTTGCGTTGTGACTGGTCCTCTCTAGTGCCTGTAGGAGAAAACGTGAGTACTCATGCATGATTACGGCTTTGTCACCACTGTTGGGACTTGACTGGGTGTCCTCAGTTCCCAACGGGTCTGCAGCATCCGTGGTGGCTGGATGGAGCTCAACGTGATGGGGATCGGTGATGTCGAAGGTCACTTCAGGCTTGTGAGCATAATGGTCCAACAAGCTCTGGAGAACCTCATCTGGGATACCAGACTTGTCCTGCTTTATATCTCCCAGAGGGGATGAGTCCAGGAGGCCCAGTGCAGCATCGCCATCTAGGACCCCAGAAACGACACCCTGAATGACCGTCGGTTGCGACTGCAGATGACTGACACCTACGTCATAGTCTGAAGCTCCAGAAGCAGCACCGCCACTGTTCAGCACATGGAGATATCGCCTCTTCTTCAGAAACTGCATGGCATCGTCATAGTTACAGCTGCTGGGACCAACTTTGGCCCCTGGACATGGAAGAAGCCCGAGGCTGTCCAAGCCTCCTTCTGCAGGCAACTCCATGCCTCCTGGCTTGGATTGATCCATGAGGTGAGTATTTTTCTCCAGGGACTTCCTGTTCCCCTTCTTAAAAGGCATCTTGGGAGCCCGGCCGTGTTCACCATGCATGCTGGGGCCCGGCTGGGCTGAAGATGATGTTGTTGATATTGTGTGGTTCCCGGCTGAGCCAAAGTCATGCACCCCGTAACTGTCCGCCCCCTGACTATGCAACACTCCCATAGACCCAGATGACTTCTTACGTTTTCGTTCACACCCCTCACCAGCATTTTTTGTCTTGCCCCGCTTGCGGCTAGGCGTAGCAGCATTTCCCTGAGAGATTCCGTAGCTGCCGTGTTCTCCGTCGCCTGCTGAGCCCAACTCGTGCTCTGCCCCATCCACACCCTTTTTTATGGCATCTCCACATGTCCGCTTGTGCTTCAGCAACCGGTCCGTTCTGGAAAAATACTAAAGAAAGAACACAAGTATGAGAACACAGTACTGCTAAACAGAAATAGTTGAAACTTGTGCACGAAACGCACCTGTTGGCAGGTGTCACACTTATATGGCTTTTCTCCACTATGAGTTCTCTTGTGTCTTTCCATGTGATACTTCTGAATAAAACGCATGTTGCACTGGTCACAGCTGAATGGCTTCTCTCCTGGAAACCAGACATGCATGAAAGGAAAAATTAATTGTGGACTAAAAGAGCCGTTGCAAATTTTACATTAAAAACAGAAGTGTCTGTGAAGCGTGATCGACATCTTGGCTAACAAATAAGCCAGATATGAGGAAATGAAAGCTAAAGTTGGTGTGAACTTGAGGAACATACCACTGTGGATCTTCTCGTGTCTCTGTAAGAGGTATTTCTGAATGAAGCTCATGTTACACTGAGTGCAGCGGAAAGGCCTCTCACCTGTAAAGAACATGGAGTGTCAAGCACTAGCGTGTTTGTAGTGACTACAGAGGCAGCAATACAACATGATGGTTTTTAATGGGGCCAATACCACCAATAAGTATTTGTATGCTTTATGAAGTCCAAGAACTGAATCTTAACTGAATCTGAAGTATAAATCCCCAACCTATTTGGGTGCCTATTAAGCAATGTTCTCACCTTTTTTGACTCAAGAAAGAAAGAAAATAAAATTATATTATATTATCTATATATAATAGCTCTTTTGCAAACCTATTTTCATGATGAATCTTTTCATTTTCAAAAAATTTTCATTTTTTAAGAAATTATTCAACAGTTCACCTGTGTAAGCAAAATTACTAAGTAATGTTTTCTTTATGTAATACAAAAGTTTTGCTCTTTTGTGAACTTGACAAACCAGCTATTTTAGAATGCCAGTCCTCTTAATCTCTACTTAATAATGGCTGTTAATCCTTAGAATAAATTGTTTTGTGATGGCACTGTGTGCTCAGGCCAACCTCTACTGGGTAGTACACATACTAACATATGCATGCACTTTTGTGTAAGTGTAAACACATGCTGACCTGTGTGTATAAGCACATGTCTGCGTAAATGATAGGAGCTCCTGAATGCTGCATTGCAGTGCTCACAGATGTGCGGTTTGGAGTTTGGAGACAAGCTCCCTCCATCTGGATCCAGCATCATTGACTGCAAATAAAACAATTTTCAGCATTGGACAACACTAATATTATAATATGAAGGCAAATCTTCTTTAAATTTTAACAATTAGCACAGCAGTGAATAATAAATAAGTTTTATGTTAATGAAGTGTTTGTTTGCACCTTCGACTCTCCTCGTTTCCTCCGTGTCTTGGCCTCCTGTCCCTCGCCATTTGACCTTCGACCTTTCCTCCCTGAGGATTCCTTTACCAGCCGTCCTGACAGCTGGAAGGATAACAAAGATACAATGGGATTGGGAGCAGACTAAATAAAAGACAACAAAGACCCATTCATTCACACAACATTTGTGAAACACAAATCTGTTTTTCATTTTATATGAATGGCATATTGAGACTCAAGTTTTTGTGAATGAGACACTCTGTGACTTGGATTGGATTATTATAATATTTTATTATTTTAAAGGCAGATACAGAAATCAGCCACAACTAATATGCATAATATGCACACACTAGATGAGAGACTAGTTTGAATATTAAAAGTATTCCCTAATGTGTATGTGGCAGAAGGAAGGGTGTTAAATCTCTTATTTACGAGCCTCTATATCTATCCCTGGAGAATCAATGGCACTTTCCTCATTTTCGCATCCATCTATGGAAAAACACCATGTGGATTATTGACCAGCTGCACGTCTGAATATCGTCTCTCACACTTGGGCAGTATAAAACAAGAGCTCGGTGAGAAACATACACAAAAACCTATGCTGAATGGAGACTAAAATATGAATTGTCAATGTGATGCTCATTGTCCTTCTGAAGGCTATGGCATATTTGACAAAAGAACAAAAGAGAAAACTAGTGTGAGAAAGAAATTACATTTTAAATGGCACCCAAAGCTAGCCAAAACAGCGCTTACTCTTTGCTCTAGCCTGACTTCTTTAAAATGACCTCTCTTTCAACAGAAAATGCATGAGGAAGAGCAACTGGGATAAATTAAATCCAACCAACCAGAAAACAAAAGACAGAACAAAGACATCTTGCATGTTATTTCTTGGCTTGCAGCTAGAAATAATCGTGAATTAGCATGAGTCATCATTTTATTAGTATAATAACAGCTGCCTTTGGCTACTGCACAAAGACAGAGCCAGATGAAGTGTCTCAATGCTTCAGCCCGATTTTCCTTTTAGTTGTCGTGCAGATGAGATGATCAATAAACCCTTATAATGATTAAATGGGTTCACTGCCCTCATAACCTTGGAAAGGACTTAATTATCAAGAATGAGAAACAAAGGTGCCGTTTTGCATTTTCGCACACACAAACTGCATGACTCCTGTTGCATTTGTCCTAATCAAACCCCTCACTCACACACAGAAACGAGATGACATCACTGACAGGAAGGACATTTCCACCCTTCAGTATTATTATGGAATCTGCATTCAGCTTTGCTTGGGAGAGAGCTGTATGACATTAAACACAAATCTGGCTTAACTCAAGACTCTAGGGAATTTGTATATTTAAATATCTAAAGAAAAATACCAAAACAAAAACACATACACCCTCCAAAATACAACAAAGGACCATAGATTAATCGATGCGGGACACCCACTACTAACACCTTAAATCTGGATTTACAATAAATACAATTTTATAGGACCCTCGCTCATGTTTGAGGCTGAAGGCAATTGCAACATATCTTAAATTAATTTAAATTTTAAAACCAGCACTGTGTAACACACACACACATATAGATATATATTATATAAATATATATATTATCATATATATATATATATACACACACAGTGGGTACGTAAAGTATTCAGACCCCCTTAATTTTTCACTCTTTGTTATATTGCAAGAGGCATTTGCTAAAATCATTTTAAGTTATTTTTTTTCCTCATTAATGTACACACAGCACCCATATTGACAGAAAAACACAGAATGTTGACATTTTTGCAGATTTATTAAAAAAGAAAAACTGAAATATCACATGGTCCTAAGTATTCAGACCCTTTGCTGTGACACTCATATATATAACTCAGGTGCTGTCCATTTCTTCTGATCATCCTTGAGATGGTTCTACACCTTCATTTGAGTCTAGCTGTGTTGGATTATACTGATTGGACTTGATTAGGAAAAACACACATCTGTCTATATAAGACCTTACAGCTCACAGTGAATGTCAGAGCACATGAGAATCATGAGGTCAAAGGAACTGCCTGAAGAGCTCAGAGACATAATTGTGTCAAGGCACAGATCTGGCCAAGGTTACCAAAAAATTTCTGCTGCACTTAAGGTTACTAAGAGCACAGTGGCCTCCATAATCCTTAAATGGAAGAACCCTTCCTAGAGCTGGCCGTCCAAACTGAGCTATTGGGGGAGAAGAGCCTTGGTGAGAGAGGTAAAGAATAACCCAAAATCACTGTGGCTGAGCTCCAGAGATGAAGTCGGGAGATGGGAGAAAGTTGTAGAAAGCCAACCATCACTGCAGCCCTCCCCCAGTCGGGGCTTTATGGCAGAGTGGTCCGACGGAAGTCTCTCCTCAGTGCAAGTCACATGAAAGCCTGCATGGAGTTTGCAAAAAAACACCTGAAGGACTCCAAGATGGGGAGAAATAAGATTCTCTGGTCTGATGAGACCAAGATAGAACTTTTTGGCCTTAATTCTAAGCGGTATGTGTGGAGAAAACCAGGCACTGCTCATCACCTGTCCAATACAGTCCCAACAGTGAAGCCTGGTGGTGGCAGCATCATGCTGTTGGGGTGTTTTTCAGCTGCAGGGACAACTGGTTGCAATCGAGGGAAAGATTAATACGGCCAAGTACAGGGATATCCTGAACTAAAACCTTCTCCAGAGTGCCAGGACCTCAACTGGGCTAGTTTACCTTCCAACAAGACAATGGACCCTAAGCACACGCTAAAATAACGAATGAGTTGCTCACCAACAACTCCTGTGACGTTCTTGTAATGGCCCTCGAGCCCTGGACTTTAAACCCCCTTGAGCATGCCTGGACGACCTAAATAATGGCTTGTCCACCCACGTTATACCAACCAACCGACAGAACTGTAAGGATCCTGCAAGGGAATGGCAGGGATCCCCAAATCCATTGTGAAAAACTTGTTGCATCTTTCCCAAAGACTCATGGCTGTATTAGATCAAAAGGGTGCTTCTACTAACTACTGAGCAAAGGGTCTGAATACTTAAGACCATGTGATATTTCAGTTTTCTTTTTTAATAATCTGCAAAAATGTCAACAATTCTGTTTTTTTTCTGTCAATATGGGGTGCTTTGTTTACATTAATGAGGAAAAAAAAAAAAAAAACTTAAATGATTTTAGCAAATGGCTCCAATGTACGAGGCAAAAGTGGGGGTCCTGAATCTTTCCGCCCCTGTATATTAAATATGGGCATTTCCTCCGAGTAGCCGAGGAGGCAGTGTCTCCTCAAAATATTGGATGAGAAAACAAAATTCATAATACAAAACCGCAACACCTCCAATATTACAAAATATAAACATTAAAAAGTGTATAAATCACCATTTGCGCACCGACACCAGCCAGTAAAGTACAGCGGGCAGTCTCTCTCACCTCACCGTCCATTGAGTCTTTTAACAGACCCCAAAGCGTCCGTAGTTTGTGGGGTACTTAATTGATGGGGGAATCCAGGAGAGAAACAATGCTCCCTTGCATATATTGGACTGACTGTTAGGTTCACTGTGATTGGTTCATGCTATTTCCGTTGCCGCGTTCGGAATCATCTCAATGGCATTAATGGGAGACTCATAAAAAAAATTAAGTGACCACTCACACACCTAGATCATAACGCCCTTTGTTCATCAAATAACCTTGAAATGCCTGAAAAAACAACCCTCCTGATCCGTGATTTTTTTAGTGGTAATCAGCTTGGTTCAATTTACTAATCGCTGTGTCTGTATCCAATCTTTATTGGCTTTGATGACTGATGAACCGATAATTCAAAAGTAGTTAAAAGTTTAACTATTAAAAAGAATACTTACATAAGTTCACATATAAAATCAATATTTAAGGTTTCTTTGGAAGTATTTTTATTGGAATAAATGTCAATGCTTAAAAACACTAACGGAGATTCAATCCTTGGCTTTATAAACAGACTATTTGATACCTCGTTAATGTAAAAATATACAATAATTTTTGGTCAGGGAGTGCAGTACCGTTTAACGAAGACACGAGGGTAAGGTGTGGGGAGACAGGAATTACATTTGCTTTGTTTTTTAATACTTAGGACCATGTGATATTTCAGTTTTTCTTTTTTAATAAATCTGGAAAATGTCAACAATTCTGTGTTTTTCTGTCATTATGGGGTGATGTGTGTACATTAATGTGGAAAAAAAATTTACTTAAATGATTTAGCAAATGGCTGCAATATAACAAGAGTGAAAAATTTAAGGGGGTCTTAATACTTTCCATACCCACTGTATATATTATACCTATAATAACCTATCGTAGTTATATATAACTACTATATATATATCACTATATACGCACAAATATTTTTCTTTCTGTAATTCGCCACTAAAATTCCACCTTGTTATCCGTGGTGATTGTTTTATCGTTTATAGAATAACTACACGCTTAATCAAAGGTTTCCAAAAGGGGGCTTTTTGCAGCCATGCCATTGAAACCACCATTTCTGGGTTTCACCCTATAACCTTTCCATTGTGAACAATTCTTAATAACCATTTTTTTATTAGTGTGAAGAATATTTTAATAATCTAAAGAACCCTTTTCTACTATAAATAACTTTTTGTGGAATGGAAAGGTTCTATGGATTTTAAAGGTTCTTCATGGAACCATAGATAACAATAAAGAACGATTAATTTTCAGAATGTAGTGATATTGAATGCAGGGAAGTTCAGTAAATTATGTTATCTTGGAAATCACATGGTGGTTCTTTACCTTTTAATAAAAGCTCAAGTGAGAAATTCCTTGCTGTAATTACCAACCATCCTGTCCAAATGTATTTTACAGACAGACACGGGCACACTTACGTTTCCCAGACTGAGGTCGTGTACCACCAGGTTCTGATGGTTGCCCAGCGAGACCTCCAGCAACTCTCCTCCACTTCGCATTCCAGTTCCGGCTACACATCCCGGGTAGAGAGGCAGCCTGTAATCATGTTCAGAGACCTTCTCCTGTTTAATGCCCATTGCATGAACGTAATCTCCCATGCTTCCCATCATCCCTCCTATGCAACCTCCACCACCCATGCCTCCAGCACTCAGCCCTCCTCCACAGTCCGGCGAGTCCCTCTCCTTCTTCAAGATCATCTCGTGGGGCTGCAGATCAGCCATAACTGTTTGACTGGCCAGCCGGGTGAAGCTAGTAACAGGGGGAAGGTGGCTGAACATGAGCATGCCCGGACCGAAGCCTGGATCCATGCCACCATTGGAGCGGAGGAACTCATTGCCAAGTTTGTCCTGGATCAGGCTCATGTTGAAGGGGCAAGGCTCAGAGTGTAATCACACAGCCGTCCTCTGATGCTCATGTGGACGACACAGCTGCAATTTCTGCCTACCTCAGGGCCTGCTTCAATGCAAAATCCTGCCCCTATATCATCTTTTTCATCCTAAAGACATAAAAAGAGACCAAATAATGATTTGACATTCTTGACATATACTACTGTGAAGTACTAACAACAGTGTCTGATTGTTTTTGGAAACGGATTAATAAATTGTTAGAATAATTTGTGCTGATTAATATTTTTGTGCGTCTACGCACCACCAACCAAACACAGCCCAGGCGTTTATCGGACATGATTTTTTATTTTTGCAACAGGCATTTTAATCAACTGACCCCATCAGGATACTAGGACTGGGCGATAAAACAGGGTCATAAGGAATCGACGGTACACCTTCTTCGATAACGATATTAAAAATGTTCGATATAGTGCATGATATAGGCACGTGCTATGACGCAGACAACACACAACAGTCCATACATAGGGTCTGGCTATCTCTGTGTGACGTCAAATCATGTCTTTTCGTTCGAATAGGGAATTATACTAAGGCGCCGAAACTTTAAAGTAAACATTGCTTTGAATGGCAAACGCGTACAATCCAAGTTAGATGTGCGCCGGAGCGCGCGCTGGCGCACCGCGAGGCGGTGATGGATGTATGACGTTGTAGTTGTATGGCGGTCTTGCGACGTTAGTCTAGCCTACGAGACGCGCAGTTGCTGCGTTATTCATTCAAAATATTAGAGAAATATAGTAGCTCAATGCGGAGAAGATCTTGATTAGGTTAAAACCGAAACCAAGCCATTCACACAGAACGCATATTCAGCGCATTTTCTAGATGGTCAAATACGACTGCTGGACTCGCGTCTCACACAAGAGATGTATAGAAAGCCATACAAAGTTAAAACAGTTAAAACTTTTAGAAAACACCTTTCACTGGCGTCCATATGTGTTTAAAGGCAACTGTGTGAATGGCGATTCGGCTCTTTTATTAAGCACTGCTAAATACATGATGCTGTTTTGTTCATAAGTGTTTATGCAATTTACGAAATTTTATTTATATGAGTTAAATTAGACGTAAAAAACAAACACATGCGGACCCCACGTTTCTTATATTTATAGACAATTAGCTTTCTGTGTCGGTTGACATTTAGGGGGCTGCATATCAATCCTTTGGCTCACTTGGCCTATCCTGTGGCCTTTGGGAGACAAGCCAAAAGTTTGAACCGATTTTCAATCTGGCATATTCACACATTTTGCTAGAAATGAATAGGTTTAATTTTTCTATTTATGTTATTTGACTGGGTAAAACAAAAAAAAGGATTTGTGTGTTTGTTTCACTATTTTGTTATTTAAAAAGACAGGGGTTAATAATGTACAAACTTTTCTACTGCTCTCTGTTTAAGAAAGGTTATAAAAAAATTGACAATAATTATCGATGAACGATATGAAACATTATATCGTTGCTGCATTTTTTAGCTATATCGCCCAGCCCTACATTATACACATACACACACACATAAACAAAATATGTATATATATGCATGCCATTCTGCTCTCTAGATATCAGTACCAGCAATTAAACCCATTAAAAATTACCATCACAAATCCAATCCCTCCATTATTTTTTATTTTTCTTCCTTATTATTTTAAAGCTATATAGCTAATAATAATCTTGGCAAAAACAATATCTAAGTTTTTAAAGCTGAAAATTAAGTTTTCAGCTACAAGACTGTGAATGTGCCATGGACAGCCATGTTGCTAAGACTGGAGCACTCTCACTACCCATTACATCCTTCTGAGTAGATTTGTAATTTGGAAAGTTTTCATTTCAGGTCTTTGAGGCTCCTCAAAACCAGGTCACTGTGAAAAATGTTTGTAGCAAAACTATGAAAACTTTGTGAGGCTTGCCAAATTCATGGAAATTGTAAAGCATGTGATGCAAGCAAGTGATGTGCAGATCTTTGAGAACAAATTTAGTAACAGTAGCCGTATGTTCTTTTGATCCAACTAATAAGTGCTTAACTGGATTAATCACAGAGGTTTGTGGGTCAGACACAAAAGGGGCATGCCAACCTCTCTTCGGTGTATTGTGCTTGCCATTTCCTCCTTTTAACACACAAACAACAACCTGCAGGAAACAATTCACTTTTAATGAGAAGTACACGTTAATTCTCAGTAAGTATTAGGAGTAATAAAGGGGGGGGGGGGGGGGGGGTTGGGGGGGGGAAAAAAAAAAACAAAAAAAAAAAAAAAGGGGGTGACCCAAACAGATCAACGCAAAACAAAAAAAAAAAAAAAACAAAAAAAAAAAAAACAAACAAAAAAAATGACTCCTTTGTTTTTTTGTATTTGTTTTGTTGTTTTTTTTTGTTGTGTTTTTTAAAACTAAACTTCAAACAGAGATGAAATGTTGACCTCATATGGACAGAATTTTTTCTTAAAGGGTTCATATGATGCTTTTTTAAAGATAATTATTTTGTTTATTTGGTGTAACAGAATGTGTTGACGTGCTTTAATGTTCAAAAACACATTATCTTTCAAATAATGTACATGATTGTAGGTCCTCTATGCCCCGCCTCTCTCAAACACTTTGTTTTCTACAAAGTCCCTCCTTTTGACAAGCGCAGTTTGCTCTGATTGTCCAGCTGACCCAGTGCATTGTGATTTGCCGAACACCGCAACACTCGTTGGAAATGTAACGCCCCTTACCATAATCGCGATCTTCATCTTTCAAAATAAATGCAAAGACAGAACCAGAAAGGGGAACAGAGTCACGTGACAGACACCATGATGAATATGTGTTTGCAGTACACAGCCACAGTTAAGAACAGCTGACTTCACTGTGGATGTATCCCCTCTCTCTCTCTCTCGTTCTCCCTCGCTCTCTCCCTCTCTCTCTCTCGTTCCGCTCTCTCGCTCTCTCGCCACAACACACTGAGTGCGCCAAACCTCCGCATTTGGAAACAGCATAGCAAATACTTCCACTAATACAAAACATAGCTGTTTCAGAAGCGCCCGATTGTCTAGCAAAGTCAGAATTAACCTCCTCTTTAGGTTCACGAAACGTCCCTAAAATCTTTGCTTTTCTGTGTGAATCATCTGAAAGATTCCTAATTGCATCTACTTTCGGAAAGGCCAAATAATGTGCTTTTGCTTTTGCCTAGAAACACACACGTCTCCCTGACATGGCTGCTTCAACACTACTGCGGTTACTGAAACCACGCCTTCTTTTTTGCGTGAACATTTGGGCGGCATTATGCTCATATTTCCACATAGTGAGGTAGATATGTGGGGCGTGCTAGAACGAGCCGTTTTAAGTAGGCGTCGTTGACTCTTAACTTTTATAAAGAATAACTCTTCGGATTTGAGACTTTAGTCTTTGCAACTTCAGGGCCTTATCTCTGCAACACTCAGCTTGTAATACTCCAAAGAGAAAGGAAAACTTGAATTGCATCATATGACCCCTTTAAAATGTGCGTCATTACCCGGCTAGTTTCATAACACGTAAGCATCTATACAGACTCACTTAGAGCCAAAGCACACATGCACAAGACATCTCTAACTCATTTTGCCCAGATTTTTAAGATTGACCATCAATTATGTCTAAAGATCATTTAATGCTGATCTCATTCAAATATGAATGACATTTTTGTATTTTGCACAAGTTTGCATTTTTTTGTCAATTAAATTAAAAAGTGCCAATTACGTAAGATTGTGATAGCTAAATTTCTTTTTTCAGGCTGGAAAAAAAACCTGTATTTACATATGCACAGACATTCATTTTAAGAAATATGCAAAACAAACCGCCTGGTGTTTGCTCACATGCTCTATTTTTGAACGTTAAGGATTAAGAGCATGTTATAAATATAAACACAGATGTTGTGCCCTGTAAACCTGTCTAGCATTAGGAATGCTAGTGGATTGTGGCCTGAGGGACATTTCTCTTAATACATTTTAGTCCAGTGCAATGTGTGTGTTTGAGTGAGAGAGCGGGTACACTATAAAACATATGTCCTTTTATGCCTCATCTACCAATTGTGGTTTTTCGCCATTCTTTTTATTTATTAGTCCAATCTTTCGAGGTTTGTGTATTTGATCGGACATCCTTGCCTGTCATGATATGGGTCGGCTTTGTTGAAGACAATTGACATCTAACGGTGGCCCATGGCAACTGTCTTAGCCAATGTAACCACGCAGTATGGACCTAATCGACACCCAATCAGTAGGATCACTGAGCAAGGCTGTCAAAGCTGAAGCACACAAAAGAATTTCAAACGGGACATTACAGGAAAGTGAATGAACTGCGATGATTGATCATACTGCTCGAAGATCTAGTGTAATTTACCAGCTTACAAGCCCAGTTGTTTGTGAATTCTTAGACGGCGCACCGTATTAGTTTTTGCATGCAACGTGGCGAACGAAATCCGACGTGTTTTTGGGAATTTGAGCAAAATAGCAGCCTACATCTAAACTCCGACTTGGTGGGGAAATAGGAACATAAAAGACTAAGGAAAACAATAGTAGTTTAAGACTTAAGGATCCAAACAGTTTGTGGTTTTACCATTTATGTCCATTTATTGTAGGAACAACACACTACCAGTTACTGTCTCATATCCTCCTCTTTACAAGTTGGGTTTAGACACCCACAAGAAAGGCCTACAGCGTGGGTAATGGACAGGAGGGGCGGAAAGGATGACACTTTTCGTTGCGGGCTGCGAGTCTCTTTTAACTGGAGCACTGTACTTAACTCACAGTTGTCATGGAAAAATTAAACAAAGAAAGACCCCCAAAAAAAGCCTTCGTAGCAATTTTAACTAGTGCCATAATACAAACAGTGTTTGACCATGTAAACAAGAGCGTAAGTGAGGTATGGTATATGGCACGGAATTGGTTTTTTTTAAACTCTAGGACACTGCCCAGATCGGTCTCCCCGTCTCACTCGTGCGGGTGTGTGCACGTTGTCCCGAGGGTACTCATGTTTCCCGATGGTAATCGTGTTTCCGGGAAGTCAATTGCCAATTGCTCTTCTTTGGATTCCTGCACTATCTGATGATTCATACCAATTCATTCCCCCTTAAAAGGCTGCTGGATTGGATCTGAACCAGATGCTTTGGCATTAGTCAGAAACACGCCATTCGTGCCACTTCGCATTCAAGGAGAAGATGAAGTCGAACCTCAAGAATCAATAGCATGGATGGTTCATGTCCAACATTTAGTTATTAGCATTATTCAAAACACGTCCAGCTGTCTTGTGGTTATGTCCATTATATTAGGTGCATTTAACGGTGTACTTATGTTAAAACATTTTTTTAAATCCTTATATTTTTGCTGCTATTGAGGTGGAATATGTAGGTTTCATTGTATGGTTAGGTTAAGGGTGGGTTTAGGATCAACAATGTAATTACAGATATAACCACAGAAATGAATTACAGATGTAACTACATCCAGGTATTTTTTTTATATATAAATAATACAACGTAAAAACGTGTCCACAATAAGTGCACTGCATCAAATGATTAATTTAAATGTCAGTACATAACAGTAAAAGACACTTCATATAAAGTGGGTCCAAACATATCATGGAATACAGAAAGGCGAAATAAAGAAACACTTTGTCCTGGTAGAGGCGTCTTTTATCTCGTGTAACAGCACACAGCTCGCGTCTCTTTGTGTTGTGAGTGCGCGCAGACCGCACGCGACGCAGATGGTATGTAAATAGCTCGTGCATACGTTAGCCAACTGAGCTAACTCATTAATCAGAAACATAAATCATTTATTTCACACACTCAAATCAAAGCGACTCTCGACTCAGCACGTAGTGGCCATTTTAGCCAGAAAAAAACAGCATGACTCCGTGGCGCGGAACCCTAAAGTCTATACTGTGAACGTGGGAGATTTAAGTTTTTGTTAGTAAGGCAGGACCGTTATGGTGGGATCCATATTAATAACTTCATGCAGACTCACAAAGGGCCTCGCTGCTAACGCGCTAGCAATCCGGCTAAGCGATGCTTAATAAAAAAATTACACTTGCGAAGTACAGAGCATGGAACGTGCACTCATATAATCACAAATACAATGAAAACATCTGCAATAATTAACTAAAAAGCACTTTGCAAAGTAAAACTGTGCTTTTGTTTACACCACAAGCTCACAACAAGAAATGAAGACGTATAGAATATGCACAATGGAATTGCTGCGAGAGCGACAGCGCTTACCCATAATAAACAGCCCCGTGCAACTCCAACGAACAATTGATGCTCCGCGTCAAGCTACGCGGCTACATGCTACACTACGTCGCCGCGCTGCGCTTTGTTGTCTGCCCCGCTTTCGTGCGCCTCTCCGGCGCTTCAAACTTCACGCAAAGCTGATCTTAGCAATTCGCTTACCAGTGCATGTCCACCGTTGGCTCTCTCTGTATGTGTTTCCCCCCTCGATCGTTTATTTTAATGTTCAGAGTCCAAACATTGTTCTCCTGCAGCTGCTGCGTTCCTCCATCTTGTCTGAGCGCGGGGAACTGTGGGTAGAGCGGACGGGTCCTGCGAGGAGACAGACGCTCTGATCCAGGGCATTGGAGCAGCGTCCGATAGTGAACTATCGCACAGAGGAACAGATAGCCTGCTAGACCTAGTGGGTGCTGTTGGGAAGATTTTCAGCTCAATTCACTTTTGCATTGTTTCAAGGCACACAGCACCCAGTGTGGATTATTCTCACAAACAGGCTACTTTTTTGTTCTTTTTGGCAACTTGATCACATCCATGCATTCACAGAGGAAGATGTCTGCATAGACGGCTTTTTTTCCTCTTTAAAAACCTGTTTAAGTTTCTATTCCCCATCTTATTCTATCAAATTGTGTTTGTCTCTCAGAAATATGGTGGTGTGGTATCCCTTTGGGTCCCCCAAATTGAGGACACAGCACATACTACTGTTGTAATAGGGCTCTCAAATTATAAAGTGACACAATTCATTAGGCTAAAGAAAAAACAATTCCTCAAATAGCTTCTTAATTAACTAGACTATCCCAATTGTGAGCAGAAATAGTAACCCTAAGAAAATATCCAGAGAGAAACAAAGAAAGAGACAATATAATAAAACAATACAAAATAAGCTAAAATAAAGTGCTGCACTGAAAGAGATTTGGAGAACAGAGCCATTTAGTTGGTTTAAAACATTACCCAAAAAGTTGCCCCTCCAAGAACAACCAAGTCATTCTTGTAAAAAAAACAAAACGTTTTATTTGATTTATTTTATGAGGTCCCGATTTTGTATGAATTGTTTCAGAAAAACCTCAAAAAACAGGCCTAAGCATCCCTTAAATCTAACCGCCATTAGGACATAAGCAGATTGTACGTAAACATACATATGAGATTGTACATTCGAATTAGTCAATTAATGACCATATGTGACTATTTAATGTTTTGGGGAACTGGTAGCTAACCACTGACAGTTAGGATGGGATTGGGGTGGACCTTCACACTTACTTTCCTAAAAATGTTACATTTGTATACAAATCACCGTACAAATTTATACAAAATCACCACCTTGTAAAATAGTTAATTTTTCTCATGAGATGGAGTTGGTTGAATTTCCTACAGCAATTGTCTATTTATGACCCATTTAATCCAGACTGAGAGAAATAATGGACATGATAGATTTAACAATGGAAAAGATTTTTGACACTAAAGGTTTCAAACGTTATATTATTATAATTTTCTTTACACTTTGGGTTCTCAGAAGGACAATAAACGGTTCTTTGACTAATTCTAGGTACCGAAATAGGATAATAATATCACCACCTTTTGGTGCTATAAAGAACCTTTTGTGCACTGAAAAGGTTCCATGAATGTTAAAGTTTCTTCATGGAACCATCAAAGCCAATAAAGAACTTTTTTAAGTCTTTCATCTTAAGTCTAAGATGATTTTGTACCTTTCATTCTCTTCTTTTATCCACTTTCCACAAAATGGCAAACTATTGCAGCCAATATTTGTGTTTCTTTATTTTATAATTGCTAGTGCTATTGTGTCTTCCCTTGCTGTTTAAATGCCTGAAAAATGTATGTGGCATAACTGAAATGTTGCGGTTTCAATATAGGGATAATAAATTATTTCAATCTGAAAGTAATTTATTTTCTTTTTCTTCTCTTCCCGTGAATGCACCTGCAACCATTTGTGTGCGCGAGGAGGGTTGTTTATTTATTTCTAAATACTGGCGTCTACGAAATCTCTCCCATCTCTGGACTGGTTAATTAAATATGCATTGAAGATTCTTTTCAAATGTTATAGTCTGACAATGTTCTGTCATATAGAAAGATCTGTGTGTTCATATGGTTTCATTACTTCAATGTATAATTCATTTGAAACATTATTATGACTAGGATCAGACAATAATACAATAATACTCATAAGCAACCACAACAAACTATTGAAATTATAGAAAGACCTTTAGGCTACAGCCTAATCTTATCAAAGGCTTGTTTTCCTTATTTATATTAATGTATATGCAACAGAATTAAAAAATATAATTTAGAGAAATATGCAATTATTACATATTTAATCAGAGGCTGTGCTATGAGTAAAGTTAATGCTAAAGGTTGTTGTCAGGTGTGTTTACAAATATTAGGGACACATTATTATTATTTTTATTAATCAAATTCATTACATAGCCTTCAGCTAGAAGATATATAGATATGGACTAAAAAAGACAGGGGGCGAAATGGGTGCTGACGCGGCACCTGTTGTAAGCTCTAGTCGCATCTCTTTGCGGCTCATGACGGGTGAAACGAAAGGTCAGGTGATTCAGGGAAGCAGCAGGCTTCGAGCTCATTCATTATTCAAGAGTTAGCGTGTATTAATACGCTCACTGACCCCATCTCTTGGCTGTTCTGGTCATGGGGTGTTGCGGCAGTTGGCATCTTCCGAGATCTGAACTGGGCTTCTGTACAGCATCTGGTGTTCTAATACTATATTATATTGTTTATTTATCATTGAGAGAATCTATTTTCGCCACTGTTGTTTAGTTATGCATGCTTGATCAAACACATGCTGAAACGATCACATAAACCATACCATCTGTAATACTGTAGTTTGCAGTTGAAAATAAAGAAAAAGTATCAATGTTCATGGACACCCACAGACCTTTCATAAAAATACAGGCACTGCTCCATATTTCATTATTGCTCAACTCATTCCCCTGATAAATGTGTTTAATAATGTTTTTAATCTAATATGGAGACAAATGCACAGGGCCGCGCTACCGGGAGAGTTTTTCATCGTGCACGGATTCCTACCAGAGAGTTGTCATGATGAGGGGACTTAAGGAGGTTGAAGAACGCACAAACAGATATACTGGCCTGGTGGCCTGATGGCTGCCCATGTATTTGAGACTCCCCAAAGGAGCAAACAGCGAGAGGAAGAGCATGCAGTTTCAAATTTATCTGCAGTGAATAACTGCCATTAGACTGGTGGGAATATTATAATCATGTGTCATTACAGTTCAGAGCTATATGTTACAGCTACTTATAAAAAAGACAGACAACGCCTTTCTGTTAGCATTAACATCATCACACTCAGCACATTCTGGAATACATTCTGTGCTGACATTTTACACAATTCATCAAAAGAGCACCATGTAAGGTAGTTCAAATTTAGGAAAGGCTTTCTGTTAAACTGAGCATGATGGTTACTGATGGCATTGTGTAGGCACTCTACAATTAGTTTTATATAACCCTTTTCAAATTATCATCAAGAGAAACGGCATTCAAAATAAACAAATAAATACGTAATAAATCTACTAAATTCTGCTTGGTACTAAATGTCGTCATAAAAAGGCACACTTAGTTGGAGAATGAATGAATGAAGCATACTTGTATGTATGTGGTGTGTGTGTGTTTATATATATATCTATATAGATATAATATATCTAAATACATACATACATATATAAATACATACTACATATATAAATAAATAATACTACAATGTATATCATCTAATTATTATTCTTAGTATTATTATTTTATGTGTCCCGTTCCCAATAAAAATTATAATAATGGTAAGAAAATCAGAAAAGAATTCTATGCCTTTTTCTTAAATTTAAAAGTCACAGACTTATTTATTAGAAGAAGCAGAATATTTTTTTATTTTATTTTATTAATACCCCTAGCTTCCAGGGTGGAATTCCAGAAAGCAGTTATGTGACTACCCGCTATGCTTAAGTTAATAAGCGTTTAAACTCAAGCTTTCTGTTCCAAAAACGGAGGTAACTCAAGTAGCCATAGCAACTTACTCCCTGAACATAACCTTTCTCCAGAGTAGGTTATGCTTCAGGGTTAGTTTACTTCAGCGCTATCAGCACATGCATGACCTTATAATATTATATATGATTACAATATAGTTATAAAATACTACATATCTATTATATGTATTTGTCAATTATACCGCTATCTATAGTAATTATAAAACACTATTATAACAAGTTAATGTTTATTTTATTCTAATATATTTTTTATATTTTATTGTCATCTTTTATTGATATCGTGGATCTGCTTTTTCTATAATGTATTACTATAATAAAAATACATATGTGATATTTCTTATTATATAATTACCATCAAACAAACATTATAATTCTTATTCTCAGTGATTATAAGATTAAACAAAAATTCTTTTTTTTTTAAATGACTGCACAACCATCAATTAGGTGGCGATATGCACTAAGTATGTAAATGACCATTGAACAAAAGAAGAAGAAAGAAGCAGCATGGTTTCCATGGTGACTCGTCAATTCCTTGCTCTGTTGAGTATGTCTTGTGTGTTAACCGTGAACATACTCAGAGTTGACTGAACTTACACCCAGACGCGTTTATGGAACCAGCATACCTCAAATAAGCCATGTTTGGGTTAATCAACCGAGAGTTCAGTGTATATGTGATGGTAAGTTAACCTTGCTTTCCGGAATACCCCCCGGAGAACCTGAAATGTTCACTGTTTACAGCGTGTTTTTGCAGCGGTGAGAAATGTAGCCAATCACAGACATGTTCGTTTATCTCTTGAACACAATGGCCAATCAGAGGTGTTTAAGTTAGAATCCACTCACCGCTCCAAATGCTGGAGTTTTTGTTCAGTGTTGAGTTATGCTCTCTCTCGTGAATCCTGTCTCATTAACAAACAACGATTCATTATGCAGTGTAGACAACTTTATTGATTTTAATGGAACATTGTGAGATCGCAAACTGACTTTTAGTGATTGTAAAGGGAGCAGTCTTTCGCACTTAAGGCTATAGCTATATAAACCGTTGAATAAAAGTATTGTTTTTCACGCTGCTAAGAGGACCGACGGCCAATTATACGCTGCAAAGTTTTGGAAATTATATCTAGCCTACATATAAATGTGTGATTCATTCTGAATCTGCAACTGACATTGTGATACTAGCACAGGACAAAAATATGGCATGTCACGCGCAATGTAAATGCAGACTAGATTAGAAAAATATTTGTATTAAAATATAGGCCTATTTTTACATTCCATTCTAATTTTTTTTAAATCTAATGCCTTGTAAATAATCTGAAATTTTTCACTGTACACTGCTATTCTTCTCATGGTGGAGCCCTTGCTTACACATTATATCTGCACTTTATTAGAAAACCCTCACTCAGTGATTTGATTCCTAATTGTCCTTCGCGTAAAATTGAAATGTTACGTTTTAGTAAACTTGAAGCTAAAGTTAAAAAAAATGTTTATTTGTCATTCTGACAGTAAAATTAAAATGTTAATTTTTAATAAACTTGTAGCTAAGGTTCAGGTAACTGGAAATGTCCATTTGAATTAAAATAAAAATATAATATGACTGCAAATCCATTAAAATAATTTACAACAACTTCAAACAATTGTGATTATTATCTCAACATGTTTGTTTTTATGATGCATTTTAACAAGTCAAATACAGGCCTGTGCAACAACAATAATGTGCATAGTTCTGATCTACTGTCTTAACATAATATACATGTAACAATATAATTTATTGTCAATAATATGGTTAGTTTCTATTAATATTGAAGGCTATATGCTTAATATGTAGCTCTGCTTGACACATTTTGTATTGGGGGTCCCTGCGCCTTGCCTAGGGGTCCTTGCCCAAACGGGTGATGACCCATATAGTGCATTTCGCCACCTAATTGATAGTTGGGCATCGTTTTATAGGGTGCGTTGTTCATCTTTAATCACTGGATATCATTAGTGGTTTGTTTGATGCTAATTATATAAATAGATATCTCGATTTTTTTATTATAGAAATGCGTTATAGAAAATGCAGATCCATGATGTGTGAGATGACAATAAAATATAATAAATATATTAGAATAAAATAAAGATTATTATGTTTAGAGAATGTTATATCCTTACCCTGAGAGTTACCTCCATTTTTGGAACTGAAAGCTGAGTTTATCCTCTTACTTACCCTTAAACATACCCAGGTATGTCACACTGCCACACCTGCTTTCTGAAATACCCGAATACCTCCCTGATAGGAATAAAATTGTATAAGAAGACCCAAAGCCCCTATAATTCTTAGGCAGGCATGCGTGCATGCGTGAGTGAATGAATGGCTTTCATTTGTTTTAGTAAATTGTGTACTCACGCATCTCAGTCAGCAGATGGCGTTGTTAGTTTGATTAATTGACTGCGGAATAGCATTCAGTTTTAAAGGGGAATTATGATTTTGTTTTTGGTTTAATCACAAAAAAAGACTACTTTAATTTGTGGCTATATTAATACTAACATATTAATACAAAATGTGTCCGCAGGACACCAATGTAATCGACTGAGTAGCGTATTGATTTCAACATTGGACTGGAAATCCAATCTTCTTTCCAATAACGGGGAACACACACACACACACACACACACGGTGCACAAGCATCGCACAAGCATCTTCTCCAGTGTACAAAATAGTATTTCGCACACAAGCCCCCCTCCTCCCAGCCGTTCGTCCCTCACACCCACTCTCTCTTCTCTCTCTTATTCTCCTATTCATGCCATATTATGTGCAGAGGAGCCGAAGGTGCACAGAGAACACAACCCGTGCATTTCACACAGGCATCCAGAGAAACCCGACCAGAAGACAGCCTGGTACAGTGATGCTACAGTAAACTGGCATTATAATAGGCACGCGCTTTCAGCTTTCCTGACTACATTTACCGTCCAGACAGTACTGGGTACTTTTTACTTGAGGGGGAAAAAAGTTGGCAGAGAGACCTTGCCCTGCCTCACGACCTTTTTTCCATGTACTTTTGAAAGTGAAAAGGCACCGAAGCCATGCTACAGAGAAAGTAAGTTTCCTTTTTGTATTTTTAAGATAATAACCCCCCTCCGGTTTAATGAAACCAATGTGCTGAAGTTATGGCAGCGCTAAGGCGTAAATTTGGAGAGGACTACCAGGTGGTGAACACGAACAGAGGCGCGTCTTTCCCCAGCGCACCGGTGAAGAAGAAGCGCCAGCGCTTCGTGGAGAAGAACGGACGCTGCAACGTCCAGCACGGGAATCTCGTCGGAGAGACCAGTCGCTATTTATCCGACCTTTTCACCACCCTGGTGGACTTGAAGTGGCGCTGGAACCTTCTCATTTTCACCCTCACCTATACCATCGCCTGGCTGGTCATGGCCTCGATGTGGTGGATCATCGCATATATAAGAGGGGACTTGAATCATGGCCATGACGCTTCGTACACTCCGTGCGTCGCCAATGTTTACAACTTCCCGTCAGCGTTCCTCTTTTTCATTGAAACCGAGGCGACTATTGGCTACGGTTACCGCTATATAACTGAGAAGTGTCCTGAGGGCATTATCCTGTTTCTGTTCCAGTCTCTGCTGGGCTCCATAGTAGACGCGTTTCTCATCGGCTGTATGTTCATTAAGATGTCCCAGCCCAAGAAGCGCGCGGAGACGCTCATGTTCAGTCATGACGCGGTGATCTCACAACGAGACGGAAAACTCTGCTTAATGTTCCGCGTGGGCAATCTGAGGAACAGCCATATGGTGTCCGCGCAAATCAGGTGTAAACTCATAAAGGTGAAAACACACACTGCACACCTACAGCTCTACTTGGCCTTAGTTTATTTACAATTATTACAACACAGTACAGCCAAACAAAAAGTAGCCTTGTTTTTTGGGGGGATTTTTTTAAATGCCGTAGCCTAGATTTGCATTAAGCCTATTCTCAATGTTTTTTTTTTTAAATCATATTATAATTTTCTTTAACCTCAGCCATTTGACTGCATTTTTTGGAGAAATGCAGTAGCCTAGATTTGCATTAGGCCTATTCTCAATCGTTTTTTTTAAATCATATTATAATTTTCTTTAACCTCAGCCATTTGACTGCAAAAATAGTACATTTATATTAAAAGCTGGCAATAAAGGAGGGTACAGTGACGAGCATTATGGGATTGTACTGTGGTGTGGTGACTGTATATTTGAAGAGTTTCAGATGTAAAAGCGTCTAAGTACAGTCTGAAATTTTCATCTAAAATGAGCATTTTTATCAGGCTTCTGTATTTGTACAATTATTTCAATTTAATGGCATAGAAAAGGACCAATACATTTCAATGAAAGTTAAAGTACTGAACCTATGCGTAGGAGCCTGATAAAAATGCTCATTTTAGATGAAAATTGCAGATGGCACTTAGAGGCTTTTGCATTTGAACTCTTAATTTTTCAGTTCCTATTAGTCATTAAATTAGCTATATGTGAATACCAACCTATTTATATGTCTATATACCAAAAAAATCCTCTCTAACAATGTTAGCAACAACCAATAATAGGTAGCCTAATATAAAAACAGAGCATGCAAAATATACCATTAGTAACAAACGTGATACTAAAATAATGCAATAAACTAAACGCCTTAAAATGCAATATAAAATACACCAATATAACTCAAAACAAATGTGATTTAAAGGCTGGGAATTAAAATAAGGTGATTTATATATTTTTTATTTATAAAACATTTTTGACAATATTTTACAGTAATGTGTTGGATATGGTAAAGTGACTTACAGTTAACCTACCTAACAGGATTTTTATTGGAAAATAATTTTTTTTACACTGTATGGTTCAACAAATTTCAGGTGTTGCTTGTGTTTAAACCACCAAGCTGTTTGAAAACGATTCCTTTTCATTCATTCACTCACTCACTCACAGGTTTTTTATGTGTCAAGATGCAATACTGGAATGACTTATTAATCTCAATATCCATTAAGTATTTAATGTTGTTGTTGCTATCAGTATGTGCATACAGTAAATAGGTTATGATGTAGCTGATTTATTTTTATGATTTTTATTTCACTTAAATACTCTTTAGCTATTTAGCAGTGTCGTATCATTAAATTTATATATTTTAAGTTTTTTTTTAATAGTTATGTGTATTTTGGTATCTCTTTATACATGTTATGTGATGTAGGTGGAATCCTTTTTGACTGTCAGAGAAATTCAGTGAGCTTCAGTGGTGCTTCACTAGAGAAAAGTTTGTTTATAAAAAATAGTTAACATGGGTAAATTGTTTGGATGTTTGTCTGTAGTGGAAATTCATTTATTTATACCAAGTTGACAATATGTTTTACATATTGTGTAAAACACTGAACTGCAGAAATATCAAAAAGTTATTATAAGGGTTTACTTTTTTTACCGGGAAAAGAGTAGGCTGTTTAAAAATATTTTATTCATATTTTGCAGTGCTGAAATCGATAATGTGTAGGAATAACTAGTCTTGTCTGTTCCTCACAAAAAGTTTAGTAAGTTTTAAAAAAGTGGCATGATTAATTTCTTTCATATTGTCATTCTTTTTTGATGCCGTTGTATGTATGCCAGTGCAAATATTAATAACATTTAGGACCTTAAAATGCTTCATTGCTGGATCAGTTCGGGGTCCGTGAACCCGTGGGTGTCTCGTGTCTGTAAGGGAACTGCAGGGTGTTTGTGAGTTGATGAAAAGCTAATAATTATTTAAATTGTAAAAATGAAATGAAAGATTTTTAAAATAAAAACAATCAAAATAAAACTAAAAAATAACATATTTATTTGTTTACCTGCATGTCCTGTGACCATTAACCAATATGTTAAATTATTAAAATATAAACTTAAAATTTCAAGGGGTAAATATTTTGTCAAAAGAGTTTTTGTGAAGTTTGTGAATCCCTGCTCTAAGGCATGGTGCACTGAATGTTTGTCCTGATTTTAATAATTGACATTGAGTTTTTCTGGAATGGACTTTTCCCCTTTAGAAATGTGCTGTCTTCTTTCACAGAAAGCATACCGAGCAAAGATTATTGAGTATAAGTGACAATCAAGGAACCTGTGAAATGTGATTTAGCAGGACGTCAGTACAGATGAGAATTCTAGGCGCGTGGGTACCCCTTTCACAACTGATTACCAGTTACATGAAAAGGCTTGAAATTGTATTATTATAATCTCGACATGGACAGCCATTGTCACAGTTGAACAAGATGAGACTCCAGTGACAAAAGGCTCAGATAAGAGAGTTTTACAGACGCCTAACTGTGTCCAACATCTGTCACTCGTAACCAGTGACATTTAAACCGACCTGCTCACTAATTGGAAGGTGGTTCTACGTCAGCGATAATTCCGTGGGTTCTAGATGGGTTGTTCCAAAATGCGAAGAGAAAAGACAATGTTTCTGGGTTTTGAGCTCATACGCCTCTCTAAGACTCCTGCAGGAGCTGAGGTCAGCCAGAGAGATGCCGGAAAATTAGCATTTGCACACTTGTGAAGGAGGATTTTTTTTTTGTGCCTTATAGCCTCAGGCAATAACTTTCAGAGCCTTAGAAAATGTAGCAGAATAATTTACAGATGTTTACACTGCTGGAGCTGTACGAAATATATTCTGAGGGGGGGAGGAGTTGTTTTTGTCAATGGAATTGCTTTCTTCTAGAAGAAGATGCTTACATAACAGCTCTAGTAAAAAAAAATACTATGTATTCTTACACTAAACTTTGATGCTACTGTGTGAGTGTGTCTGTCTGTCTGCTGTATATCAGCTCGGTCAACAGAAGGGCTTAAAATGAAATGAATAAGGCAGGGAAAGTTGACACATGGACATCACACTCACACAATAGGATTTCTTCCCTGTAATTGATGAATAGGACTGTCAGTCAAAGGCCGCTGATAAGGTGAACAAAATGGTCAGTGTAATAACTGAACTTTTTTGGCCCATATTCTTTGAAACTGTGATCATCTGAATCTATCCAGTATAATTATGTTAAAATAACTGATCTCAGCCCGTAGAACAATTACAGAGTTAAAACAGGTGAATATTCTTCAAAGATATGGATGGATGACATTTCAGGCCCACTTCAAAAATCTTTTGCATAGCTCACAGTAATTATCTAGTGCCAAGTGAATGCTGTGATTGATTAAGAGTCTTTGGTCAATGGCGCCTGACTTAATGAAGCAGACAGTTTAAGCTATGCTGAAGTTTTTCTCTCAATAAGATAAGAATAAGAAGAGGAACAGAGGATAAACAGGGAAAGCACAGTAAGGTAGTGAGAGATAGTGAAAGGTTTGCCAGAATAGTATAAGTTTGGGACAGCATCAGGGAACACAAACAAAATAGACTGTGAGAAAAACAGAACTTGATTTATTGGAAGTAAAAGGGGAAAAATAGGCTGAAAACGGACCCGAAAGAGAGTGATGAATTGTGGACATAAATTGGAAAAGAAGAAATCTCTCTCTCTCTCTCTCTCTCTCTCTCTCACTCTCTTTCCTCTCTCATATAACTCTCTCATATAACCCTAACTCTGTTCTCATCATTATTTTTTCATTGTGCTTCAGGGCTATATAAGCAGCCAAGAGTTTTTATCTTTAAAGAACCTACATCCAGAGCACCAAAGATGTGGAATATGAATGCAAATTTAAATTCCATAGTTGTCAGAATAATTGAAGAGTTGTAGAATAGAAGCAGTATGTGTGCATATTATGTATATAAATATGGAATGGATTATTATCATATCAAATAAATTTTTTAATGTATATTACAGATCAATATTGATATTAACACAAATATAATGCACGAAAAATTAAATAAACACATTTTTATTTAGAAGCAGAGAATAATTTAATGTAGTCTGATATATCTCTTTCTGTGCCTGGCCTACCCCTGTCAAGAATAGACATTTATATGATTTTAATATTAATAATTAAAAAACCTATTTAAAATAACCGTACTAGCTAGATGTGCACTGGAGGGGCTTGCCTATACAATAACAGTTGAAGTAGGCTACTTAAGAGCACTTAACATGTACCTACCTGAGCTGGCATTGCTTTCTGTATTTTAATCACATACAAACCAGCTCTCGCTCTCTCTCTCTCTCTCTCTCTGCTAATTTGTTAAAGCCAGCATAACCAGTCCATTTAGATTCAGTCGCCCACACACAATCTCAGTCATTCCCAGTCACCTTTTGTCAGATCATGTCTCATCATGCCAGATAAACAAAGCAGAAACATTTAAAATGTGCTTTGATAATATTGATGCATTTATAATTTCAGCTGTGAGATGCACACTTAAAGAGGCACACTTAAATGTTATGATTGATCATGAACATTTACAGTGGGTCCAAGACATATGGTCTGGTGTTTTGTGAGAGTATGTGTGTGTATTTGTTGTAAATCATTCACTGGAGGTGCAAATAACAAATAACACACTAGAGATGGTCACACCAGACGGTCCCTCTCATGGTTCATCTTGTATTCTCTCTAATATGCAAGCATAGAGACACTACACTGCACACTCTTAAAGGGATAGTTAACTTAAAAATGCTGAATGTCATTATTTACCCTCATGTCATTGAAAACATTATGGTATATTTTATATAAAATAATGACAGCATTAACTATCCCTTTAATGTATATTGCTTCTTCCTAATTGCTATCTGCCTTTCCATGTCCCATTAAGTGGTATATATCAGCATCCTCTCACCTAATTCCAGTTCTGAGTCACTGTCTCTATTGTTTGTGAATTGATGAACAGAGAATACAGAGAGAGGGTAGAGAGAAGAGAAAAAAGGACAGATGAAAAGAGCAGAAAGATGAAAGGAGACAAAGATCGTTAACATAAGGGACAAAAAAGAGAAAATACAAGGCATGTGTCAGACTCTGTTCCATTTCTGTGTGTGTTTTCTTCCCCTACATGCTCCAGGTTATGTTTATGTCCTTATTTGGTCTTCCTGTTCCTGTCCTGACTGTGTTTCCAGGTGTTCCCCTTTTAGTTCTATTGTTCCCAGGTGTGTGCCATTAGCTCCCTTATTATTTAAGGCGTGTGTGTTTCCATTCTTCCTTGTCCGATATTGTGAATGTCTGTATATGTCTACCTCCTTTGCTATGTGTGTTTTCCTGGTTCCCTTGATCTGAATAAATTCCCCTTGTTGATGTACTCCTGGTCTCCTCGTTCCTCGTTCCTCACTCCGTGCTCCCTCACAGTAGCAACGTGACAGAATACTGCACTGTGATTTCAGGCGAGCCACGACCCGATCACCTACGTGAGGGCATTCGTGCCGCTTGCCCTCGCCAGCTCCCTCGATGAGGAGACCCTGGTGACGCTGTTCTGGCTCGGGATCACATACCATCGCCCCGTGGAACTCCAAGGGACAAACCACCAACCTAGACTAGGAAGGCAGGTGGTTATTGGTGTAGAGATCATCTGTCCCGATACGGAACCTCAGCAGGCCGTTCACGTCAAGCAGCCGGCCACTACGGTTTGTTCAATCCGCGGCCGTGGCATTCTCAAGCCCGCCAGTGGTTCCTCAGTCAAGCTGCCGGTCGCGGCTCACTCAAGCCCGCCGACCACACCTTTCACCCCGAACCTAAAGGGGAATCTAAGGAGGAGAAGGCAGTCGGCTCCAGAGGGCTCCTGTTCCCGAGTTTAGCCCACGGAGGACTCCTGTTCCCGAGTTTAGCCCAGAGAAGGCTCCAGATCCCCCAGAGTCTAGCCCAGTGAGGGCACCTGTCTCCGAGTCTAGCCCAGTGAGGGCACCTGTCTCCGAGTCTAGCCCAGTGAGTGTGGCTAGTGTGTGGCGCGAGGATGCGCCTTCCGGGAGGGGGGAGTAATGTCAGACTCTGTTCCATGTCTGTGTGTGTTTTCTTCCCCCACGTGCTCCAGGTTGTTTATGTCCTTATTTAGTCTTCCTGTTCCTGTCTTGATTGTGTTTCCAGGTGTTCCCCTTTTAGTTAGACACAAGAGCATTCTAATGCAACAGCAATGACTATATGTCTGTCTTGTGTGAAGGTCTAGGTTGAGTTGAGCGAGGAAACATGAGTGAGATGAGAGGACACTGGACACTTGAGAGTACCAAAATATGTATAGAATAGAATAGAATAGAATAGACCTATTTTAATAGATATATTAACAGTATTTATTCAAGTGAGGGTTTTCCAAACTGGTTCGTGAAGGAACTGCAAGGGGTTTATGAGCTGATGAAAACCTAAAAATAAAACCTAAAAAATAAACACTTTCTAAACAAAGACAAAACATTTTATTTGTATACCTGCATGTCATGTGACCATTAACCACCATTAGAAAACTGTGAACGTGCAGATGTGTTGTTAAATTACTGAAATAATTCTACAGGGGTAAATATTTTAGGCCAAAGAGGTTCGACTGACAAAACATTTGGAGAATGTCTGATCAGAAGTCTTATCAAAGACTCATTAAGTTTGTTTTGATTTTTTTTTATATTTCTCCAGTATTAATAACTATAATAAATACCAAAAATATAAAAAATTATACAGTAAAAGCATTTTGTGTAGCTTTTACTTGTTACCACTACTGATGTTGTGTGTGCAAACTTAATTTACCTGAGCTGAGTGGCAAAACCACATTTTTTTCTGAGGTATTGCCTACCTTGCCTTCTAGGAAAAGACGCCCCTTCTGCACACACAGATTTGCACACATTCATTCTCACATTTTAAGAGTCCTGAATGAAATTTATTAGGTGATGTGATTACCCAGAGAGAAAACCCATTTACATTGTACGACTGAATATTCTTGTCTAAACACACACACACACACACACACACATACACACAATAATAGTGATGATAATAAAGCGCTAATTGTGCAAGCAACCTCATAAAAGCTGAGGAGAAACCCACTCCCACTGCAGTTCAGCTGGATTTGTTTGATCTCATTTAGCATGTCTTACAGCGAGAACAGATGTTTGCTGTTGTGGAGGCAGTCACATGTGCACTTTGATGAATGAGATAGTTGCTGATAATTCGATTACAGGAGACAGGCTTTGACTCAGGTTGGCTGTGTGTGTGTGTGTAGTGTGTAAAGGTCTTTGTGTGGTGATGTGTTGGTCTCTTTTGTGAGAGTAAAGGTTTGTGTGTGTTTGACATGAATGAAAAGGTTTAGAATTACTTCAGGTTTAGAAGGTTCATGTACATAACCACAAACAGCTTGAATATATGTTCATAATAGGACATAGGCATGCTGGGAGCTATTTATATTTGTATGAATATGGTGTGTTGTGTGTGTGTTGCAGGGCTGGCAGTGATGCATGAAATGTGAGGTGGACAGCATGTTATTTGTCTTGTCACTGACAGGCATTGGGGACATGTGACCCAGCAGTGATACAGATGGACGAGTTTGTTATGGACACACACAGGGGTTATACGTATATGGCCTTCAGCAAAATAAGATACCCGCTAAGAGGTGCACATTGCATTTTCTATATAATGCATGTGCATTTTATTAGGTAATTCCTCAAAGCAGGAGAGCGAGAGAGAAATAATGCAGAAGCTAATTTGAATTACTCAGTAACAATTCAGTTCTGTTAACTCGATTAGTTCTCTTCTGAAACTGAGTACAGAAGTATTGCATAGAATAGAACAACTCACAACTCTTTTCAACATTAAAATAAAAAACAGTTAATCTAAATAATTTTACTGTGTATTTAATCAAAGTTTTTTTTTTCATTACAAAAAATCTTGCCCATCCCAAATGTTTGAACAGTAGTGTATATAAATGTACCATTTTCTTCAACTAAAAAACAACTTAAGTTCAGGTGTTGACCTTAAATTTTAAGTATCATCAAATTGGCTCTACAAGTCATTTCAACTTAAATATAAAAGTGATAGATATCAAACTGACTGTAAAAATGAATCTTGTATAACTGAAAAAAATGAAGTTGGAATTGATTAAATTAGTGTAAAAACATGTTGAGTTCTTTATTGATCAAATAATGTTTTCATGTTGATCAAATAGAATATATTGGATGGATAGATGCATACAACAGAATAGAATCTGACTGGGTATGATAGCATAGATGTGCTATTCTATTGAATCCTATGTCATTCTGATTACACTGGTAGACTGATCATACATTTCTATCATAGAGTTAAATTTTGGTTGTAGTAGCACCCTATTAACAGTGTGAAAGTCCCATCTATTTGCTTGTGAGTATCCCCTCCCCTCCCCTCCCCACAGCTCTGCTGTCAACACCACTGTGAATCAGAGGAAGGCAAAGCAGTGAAACCCCAGTTTTTATTCACCCATGCACATGACTGAGTCAAACGGATGGCTGCTGGTACCTGCTGCATTGGAAAGAGGTTTCGATCCACCTCCTCCTGCTTTCCCTCTTCTTTAAGACTCTCTCCTTTCTATCTCTCCTCCTCTTTCCTGTGGGATATAAAGAAGAATGACAGGTTTGATCTGGCAGCTCTTTAGTCTACAAGGCACACATAAACACACACAGATGAATATTCAGACACACAGACACATTCAAATAGCCGTTTGAATAATAGCTTTTTCACTCCAATCACAGAGGTGCCGTTTTTAAGATTGCTTTGGCTCTGTCTAGCTGTGTGGCTTAAAAGCCAGTGGATACTGAATTAAGACAAGTACAGCCTTTAGCTTGACATCAATCAGCATTAGAGCTCATCAGACCCATGCAAACGTATCATCACTTAACATCTTATTTAAATTAAGTAACTTCATCATCTTAAACAGTTTAAGATTATCACCACTGCCCACTGTGATTTGGTGTGAATGTGTAGTACAAGTACTTAGCTGTGTTTTCCTGAAACATGCAGGAAAGACGTTGTGTACGATTTGTTCGTCTGCTTCTTGAATTTAGTAATCTGTCTTTTCAAGCTTAATTTAAAGAGACAGGAGTAAAAAAAAAAAAACCATTGCCTAGAGTGGATTTAAGAAGCAGAAGAAAGCAACAGAATGTTTATGCTTCAATACAGCCTGCTGAAAAATAGTGTAATCCCATTCATACTCAATGCCACAAACCTCCCAATGAGCCCCACATCATGTGTACAACAATGGTGGTGTGTGTCTCATGCGTTGTGTATTTTAGTTACATGCCCAGGAGAAATACTGACAGGTTTGAAAGGGAGGTGATGTTCTTAAATATTTTTGTTTCTCATTGTTGTGATAATCTTTCTGTCCCCGCACTTATGTTCAAAACACATTGGGAGGTGAGCTCAGGGCTTCATCCTAAAATCCTCCTTCTAACAGCCCAAAAATAGCAAAGATGGCATTATGTTTTTGTAGGCAGAAGTACTAGAGAAATAACTACTCCCAAATATTCTCCAAAAAATGAATCTTCTGTCAACATTTCCTCACCATCATGCCATTCCAAATCTGTATGAGGAAAGAAAGAAAGAAAGAAATGTAGAAGCCACACATGTTTTATTTGAATTGTTTACAAACAACAAGGCAATAGTTTGATATTTTGGTTCGGTTTGGCTTACCATTCTTCAAAATATATTTGTGTTTTGCAGAAGAAAGGAAGTCATACTGGTTTGGAATCACATGAGGATGAATAAATGATGAAATAAATTTTATTCTGGCATGAACTATTCCTTTAAAAAAGAAAAAAAAAATGTAAAAACATTTTTCAAAAATAAAAGTACAAAATAAAAATAACACAAAGTAATAGCAATGGGAAAAGTAGCTAACTACAAGATATTTACAATAACATTTTAAATGCATGACTTTTTTTGACAGTAATGTTGAACAGAAATGATTACATAATCAGATCATTATCTGGAACAAAAATGGTGATCAACTTTATGGTGACATTAAATATTAAAATATTAAAAACATATTAGTTGAAACTCAAATTACTATGTCTGAGTTAAGAACATGGTAAAGCAGCAGAATTTAACTACAAAAAAAGTAAACACTACCATTCAAAAAGTTTTGAAAGAAGTCTCTTATGCAAGACTGCATTTATTTGAAGTATACAGTAAAATTGTGAAATATTACAATTTAAAATAACTTTTCTATTATATTTTAACATGTAATTAGCATGTAGCTGATTTTCAGGGGGCAGTCATTACTCCAGTCTTCAGTGTCACATGATTCTTCAGAAACATTTCTTTTGTCAATGTTGAAAAGAGTTGTGCTGCCTAATATTTTAGTGGAAATTTTTATCCTTTTTTAGTTTTATTTGATGAATAGAATTTTTTTAAAAGAACAGCATTTTTTCTAAACTGAATGGTATCTCCCGGTAAATTACACTACACACAATTTTTGCCACGCTGCATTGTGCTGAATGGCAAGTCACTTTTTTACTGTAAATGCTACAATATTTTTAAAGCATCTGAGCTACTGACACACTACTACAAAACAAAGTCATGTTAACGCTGCTACTTTTTTTGGTGGGGGGGCTATTTACTCCCTTAAACCAGTCCAGGCAACGCTAGACTGATATAGTGGGAGATTGAAGACAGGAGTGCTGCTAAATAAAAAGCAGTAGGCACATTGATTTTTGGCAGGAATGTTTGTGTGTGTTTGAGCAGGGACACACTGGATATAGGTAGTTGGTGTGATGCGACTTCACGATGGAAGTGCTCCTTGTGGGTTGATAGAGAGTTGAGGAGACACTTAGTGCTGCTGCTCCAGAACCTCTGTGTGGGTGAAGGTTGTGTATCCGTGTGCGTGGGTGGGATGGTGTGATTTCAAAAGTATGTTTATATTCTCTATCTCTTATTTTGAGGCGGAAGGAGAATCTGTGTGTAAAAATGTGTATCAATCCCACATTAAAGCCTTAATCAAGTCAATTGACAATCCAATACATCTGATCAATCTAGGGCTTGTGGTTCTGGCACAAAAATAATCATGCCATCACTGAAACAGAAACCTACCATCACATACAAAAAAATAATCATCATATACTGCCATGAAAATTAGACATATTTTCAGAGTTTGATTTGTGCGTGTCGTCTTGTGAAATTTTCCTCTGTCTCTGATTTTAGCCTGGCCAATGTGTTTGCAAGAGAAAGAGAGAAAGAGCAATAAGAGTGAGATGGAGAAAATAATGGGGTAAGAGAGAGATAGAGAAATGTCATACTGTGTCTATATGAGCATTATTAAATTTTTCTGTTTGGGCACACTGGATGTAGGAGAGATAGGCCCTGTCCAGCAAGCCTACCCTGAAACGAGAGTTCAAACTCACCTAACAACTCCATAGATTCATCACATGGTTTAAAAATAAACTTTCATCTTACTCGCCATATTTGCTTCGGTTTACTGATCAGTTGATATCAGATTTTAATCAGTTCAGCTGCATACAAATCTGACAGTCAGTTGTCAAAGGTGTATAGTTTTAGCTAATTTGTATAATGTCTAAAGATGCAAATATGTCTGCTTTAATATATATCAAGATATATAATATTGTAATGATGCATTACATTAATCAAATGGGAGTGAAGACATTTAAAACAAAATATATAGTTTCTATTTCAAATAAATGCCGTTTATTGAACTTTCTATTTATTGAATCCTGAAAAAAAATAAATTATGGTTTTCACACAAAATATAGGATAATAATAAGAATCATTATTAATTATGGAGAACAAATAATAAATAACATTTTGAAGGATCAAGCGACACTGAAGACACTGAATGACTGCTGAAAAATCAGTGACTAATTAATAAATGACATTAAAATAGAAACCATTCATTTTTAACTAATAATATTTCACAATATTATTTTCTTTACTGTATTAACCAAATAAATGTCTCCAGCTTCCTTGGGTGAACACGAAGATTTGTTCACACAAACTGTAACGAATCAGCCACTGAAGGTGAGCGTAGTGAAGAACCCAAGTGCAGTTTATTTACAGTGATCCAAACAGACGAAGACTAGAAACAATAATCCGTAACTTGACATGAACAGACTAGGCATGGCATGGCATGGCATGGCATGGCATGGCATGGCATGGCATGGACAGACTAGACTCACCGACAGCGGGTTACAACTTCAATACACGACCAGGGCACAATGGGAACATGATGGCTAGTTATAGCAGACAATGAGGGTCACATGACAAGAACAAACCAATGGGAACCAAGACACATGACTAAGACAACCAATCAGAACATGACACAATGAACAGAGGAACCAATAGCAGGAATACATGAGGGCAAGGGAAGCATGAAACTGACAGCATGAAACAATTACAAAATAAAAGACATGAAAACATGAACATGAAACAAAACACAAACACCAAACCCCACATTACAAAAACATTCAAAATGGTGTATGAAATTGGATAAGAGAGAATGATGAATAGGTGAATGAGAGTTTTTTTTTGTCACCATGTGCAGATACCATCATGTTAGCAACTCTTGAATTATATTGTGTTATAATAGAATTGTATGACTTAAATTTAATAATTAAATTATTTTAGAAAATGTTTAACTACAGGCAAGGTTAATCAAAAGAAGAAAGAAGGACTAATAAAATGACAATTCAAGTTCTAATTTATCATCCTTTCACCTTTGTAGGTCTTAATGCACTTTGGCTGTGTTTAGAGACTGGAAATGCTTCCCCAGTGTTGTGTAGTAGACATGTGGAATATGATTCCATGTGGAAGCTTTTGGATGCCCCACTGAGCTCCAGCGTTTTAAGTAATGGGCCTATTTATAGAGGGTTGTTGGTTTACATCCCATGAGGCTGTTCTACAGCTGTAGGGCCCGTTGGAGACACTCTTAGCCTAAACAGCTCCAGTAAGATCACTGTACTGAGTGTGGATGATATGGATACGTGGAAGTGAGAGGACATCCACCATCTAGCTGAATGTAAGAGTGCTTCCCTTCCACTCTGTATTCAGAGCAACAATATTCACAAGAGAATTTGTGTGAATTCATCCTCTGCCTTTCTACATACAAACACAAACCCCATGTGTAGAAAAACATAACCCTCACATTGGAGTTTCCTTCTCTTCTTTAGTTTGACATCGCCCTGTAAATCATCAGGTCTTAAATTTCACTAGCTTTCTGAACAGACACTCTTTATCGTCTTAAACCATGGCTGAAATGACACGATGCTTTGTAGGCATTTTCTTATCTCACCCCAGCCTCCTCCTTTGGACCGTCTGTGTTTTATTTCACTGTTCTGAGCACTCATGCTTGTCAAAATTCCCTATTCACTCCTTGCCAGCCACAAACACTCTCTCTCTCCACTTGCCTAGAGAGGAATAATTCCCTACACACTAAACAGCATGAATATTTCCCTCAATTTCAATATATTCTGTTATTTTGGGTCTGATTACCACAGACTTTATACAGCAGAAAGATTGTAAATATACATGCTGACTTTCAATTTCCTATTTCCATTTCCATCTCTATTTCTTACCATCTTTGATTATCTTTTTTTTTCATATTGATTGCTCCTGCTGTAATTTGTCTCGGATATTAAAGGGCACAGTCTAAAATTTATGTTTTTGATTTGATGATTGTCAATGGCTGAAGATGAAGACTACTATGATGATGATGATGATGATTGTCTCTCACCAGTCTCGTCAGACACCGGAGGGTGAGTTCCTGCCGTTGGATCAGTGTGAACTGGATGTGGGCTTTGGAACAGGTGCTGACCAACTCTTCCTGGTCTCTCCCCTCACCATCTGCCACGAGATCAATCCCAAGAGCCCTTTCTTCGACCTGTCCCAACGCTCGCTCATGAATGAGCAGTTTGAGATTGTCGTCATCTTGGAGGGCATTGTAGAGACAACGGGTGGGTATCATATTTCAATCCATTCTCCATTTCTTTTGGAACATAATCTGGCTTGACACAATTGTTCATTTACAATATTGCTCACATGCCTTCAGTGATTTTAGACAGTAATTTTTGTGTAATGTATCAGTTACACTTTGCAATAAGGTCCATTAGTTAATCTTAGTTAATGCATTAACAATAACAATGAGCAATACATTTGTTAGTGTTTATCTTTCTTAACGTAAAAAATATTAACTTAGTAGAACGCTCGCGTTACGTATGTAACCCTCGTTCCCTGAAGGAGGGAACGGAGACGTCACGTCGGAGGACCGACGAATTGGGATCTCGCTTAGAGGGACCAATCTACTTCGAGTGTAAACTAAACGAGCCAATGCACATTGGCATGCGATTATTGCATCCAGCTGCTGCTGATCACAGCGTGAGTATAAGTAGGCAGCAGGTGCAGCGCATATTCAGGTTTTCGCTGAGGAGCCGAGCCGGTGACCCGGCCGCTCAGCGGTGGTACAGGAGCTTCAGGGAACGAGGGTTACATACGTAACCGAGACGTTCCCTTTCAGTCGGTTGTCACTCTCGACGTCAAGTCGCCGTTCCAGGACCTTGACGAATTGGGATCCTACCAAAGGCCACAGCTACTGCCCCTTCCAATGTCCTGTGGAAGCCACCTGCGCCCCCATTTTTTGGCGTAGGCCAGGGCTTCTACACAAGAGGACCAGCTACTGCTGCAATCGCACTACCCAATGAGTAAGACTGGATAACACTGTGAAAACGTACCCGTTCCACTTGGAACCACGGGAACGTTACAGGAACGCTGCGACACCTGCCCGATAGGAGGTTTCGGAGTCCGTCCTCGGCAAACCCATGGTGGATCATTCCTGTTAGTGTGCTATATGTTTTGAATAGAAGTGACTGGTGATGTGTACCCTCTTGGGTAAATGGACTAGACGTTGGTTGGCCTCGCGGGGGGGGGGACATGGGCTCAAGGCTATACCGTGGACTTTCCACATATGGGATCCACTTAGGTCTTACATATGGAACCAAGCCTTCTACCAGTTCTCGAGGATTCAACGAGTGAAGGCATGGCGCCGGACGCTCCGCCACGTCTGACTGCCAAGGGGACGGAGGAACTCAACAGGGTCAACTATATGGACTCTCTGGAGCGGTTTAAGCAAGCCGACCCGGAGCCGGGGCCTCCAGTGCCTTCTACCGTTTGAGGTAGAAACACAGGAGGATACCGGCTCCACCGAATGGCTATAGAATCTAGCGAATGTGTACGGGTCGCCACCCACCAGCCAAGACCCCCATGCCCTACAGAGATTCTGTCAGCGCTGCGCCAGAGCAGCGCCCACGACGGATGCACACACCCTCTAGTTGATGTGAGCTTAGTAGCATGCCCCTGAACGGGCAACGCCGGCAACCCGGCCCCCGCATACAGCCCAGGTGCATCGGACCCACTATCCCGTGGAGACACCCTCTGCCTTTTGAGATCCGGCACATTCTGACTTCTGCCAGATCCTCCGTGACAGAGAAAGAGCTGGTATGAGGTCCCTGACGCTTTGGGTTCCCCCCCGGTGCTGCAGTGTTCACCTTAAGGCTTTGGGACGGGGACAGAGGCCAAAATAGGCTGGGGTCTGCGTTTCCCCTTGAGCGGCAGCGCTGGGAGGTTCACCCTGATCCCTGAAGAACCACTGCAGGAGAGTTGATGGAGAGGCAAACTGGTCCACCTGAGCGGCTCCGTAAACTATGTCCCACCCCAGCTTGGATCTGTGCTGGGGATGGAGGTGTCCCATTCTCCAGGAGCGCCGCTCGGGCCAGCTCGTCGGCCCTGCCCAGTTGACAGCACCCCCAGGAATGTGAACAGCCGAAGAGTAACTCAGAGGCTTCTGAATCCAGAGGCTGGATTCTTTTGGGGTGCTGGTGCGATTGTGCGAATGTAAGCGACCTTGGTGGTTTTTTCCAACCGTTCTTCTACTCGACAGCCGCAGCCACCTTGTCGGTTGGTGATTCTTGTACGCAGTAAGCGGCCGCTGTAGTGTCCGTTCGCGTGATCCAGTCTGCTGTTGCCTCGTTGAAGCGCCCTGAGACAGGGTCAAGTCAATAGTGCACCTGCAGCCACACTTGACGGCACAGTTGACGTGCCATTGGGCAGTGGTTGTGGCCCACGTCCAAACCCCATGACACGCAGCCCGCAGTTGTATGTGGCCCCCAGCCTCGGTGTTGCTTGAGGCATCCGGGCAAACCAGAGAACCAGAATGCCTGGAGAACGGACTCAGGGGCACTCCCTGCGAGAGAGAACGCAAGGTTGTGTGACAACACGGGTGAAGGTTGGGCACGGCAGGCCGGGTCATCTCTGCGACCCGGAATTCTGGTGCCACATTGCCCGCCCACCGCGGCGACCTCAGCCATGGTATGTGTTATCGTGCCGCTGCACACGGTGTGTCATTGGAGTAGGGTGCACAGTGTGTCACGGCACTGCCGCCGCTGTCCGTCTGCTATATGTGAACTCCGTGGTAAGCTCTCTGATACTGTTGGTGCAGTGGGTAGCCGTTCCATGTTCTATTCTTGAATTGATTCATCGTCTCACGCTTACAACACACGACTGAGCACGTTTGCCTGGTGAGGCGTGCTGTCGTTTGACCGAGTCCCCTCCATACCGGGATAAGAGATCCTCTGCGTCGGGGAGAGTGTGCTCTTTTCCCAGTTGACCGAAGGCCCAACAGGCTGAGGTGTGAAAGCACCAAGTCCTTGTGCTCGCACAACTGATCCTGAGACTAATATGAGCCAGTCGTCGAGGTAGTTGAGAATGCGAATGCCCCGTTCTCTCATGGGAACAAGGGCTGCCTCCGTAATTTTCGTGAAGACACGGGGCGACAGGGACGGCCCGAAGGGCAGGACCTTGTACTGGTCTGCCCGCCCCTCGAACGCAAACCGCAGGAATGGCCTGTGGCGGAAGGATCGAAACATGAAAGTACGCGTCGTTCAGGTCGATCGCTGCGAGCCAGTCTTGGGGACGGATACACCTGAAGATGCACTTCTGCGTGAGCATCTTGAAAGGAAGCCTGTGATATGTGCGCTTCTTTTCCATGTCGTCTACGCCCGCGCAGTCGTCCAAGATAGGTATCAAACCCACCGCCTTCTGGGTCCAAGGAAGTAAGGACTGTAAACTGACCTCTATCGGATGGAGGGACCGTCTCTATCGCGCCTTCGCTTAGTAGGACTGCGAATCTCTGCACGCCAAAGACGGGCCTTTGGTTCTTAGTCTGTACTTGCTTTTTCATGAATGTATAATGTGGACGCCCTTTTTCTGATTTACTTTGGAGTGGGCCGTGGTGTGGTGAACGTGAATCGTATGTGACGAGCTCCTGAAGGTTTCGACGGATGGCTCATCGAGAGGGCTGGGGTATGCTCTACATGGTCCACATGAGTTAGATATTGCGATAACACTGGGGAAAAACGCACCCGTTTGTACTTGGAACAGGGACGTTACGGAAGCTCGAACCTTCCCGAAGGAGGTTTCGAAAGCAAATACACATATAGCATCCGTTAAGGTGTATATGGAGAACTGGAGGTGAATGTAACCCTCTTGGAAATGGCAGAAGTATGCCGGGGAAACACAGGCTCAAGGCTACACCGTGGACTTTACACATATGAGAACCACTTAGGCCTCTACATATGGAAACCAGCCCTCTACCGGTTCTCACGGATTCAACGAGTGAAGGCCTGGCGCTTGTCAGTTTGATGTATGAGCTTCTAACCTTGCTTGAGTTTGATCTGTTCCTGGTGTCTTTTATGCAAGCAGAGTGCGAAGAAGGAAAGTAACTGGAGAAGACAGGATAGGATTTTCTTTTGAGGATGTGAGAGAAAGAGAAAGCGAGAGCAGTTCTTTTTGCATTCTTTTTCACTGCACAATTAAACAAAAATATAATTAGAACTTTCTTTCCTGTCTACTTCTTACCTTTTCAATCAAATATGATTCTCATTTAAATTTTAGGGGTGTTTTCTAACCATCACTATTACTAGTGGCTATGTTTAGGGTTAGTGATTTGAACAGTCGCCCTAAGTATTAAACTTTGATGCATAACTCGTCTGACTCAGTTTCTGCTACAAGAAGGACACCTCAAGTCATTGGAGTGATGCATGCCATGAACTGCATTTTTAAATGATATGATTTATCTAACAAGAAATTAAATAAAAAGACCTCATATTATTTCACTCTGCTGACTTGAGCTAGTAAACGACAGTGTTATTTCGTTAGCATTTCTAATATATTGTTTTTATGTATACTAGTATTTATGATTATTAATAATTGGCTTTTATTTATTTTTAGTTTATATTTATTTAATTCTTTCAGTTTTATTTATATAGCTTTAATTAGTATTTATTTCCATTTTAGTAGTTTTGGTGATTTTAGTACTTAAAAATCCTAAACAATATAGAAATATTGCCTTGGCAGCTAACAGAAATAAAAGTTTTTTTAATAAAATAGAAGTTTTCCAAAATATATATTTTTATTTTATTTCAGCTTTATTTCAATTAAAGAAACACATATTTAATTCCATTTCATTTTCATATTGAGAGTAATCAATAAAAGAGGCGATAATAACAATGTATTAACAAGGAAGCGCATGAAGTATACCCTCAGCATACCTTGGCAATGCAACTCTCTGGAAACCACCCGGTACACCCTGTATTGTAGCAGTGAGTGTAAGACGACTCCTATTTTATAATTATTAACGGGGTCATATGATGCTTTTTTAAAGATCATTATTTTGTGTATTTGGTGTAACAGAATATGTTGACATGCTTTAATGTTCAAAAAACATATTATTTTCCAAATACTGTACATTATTGTAAGTCCTCTATGCCCCGCCTCTCTCAAAAGCTTAATTTTCTACAAAGTCCCTCCTTCCGACAAGCGGCATTATGCAAATATTTCCACAAAGTGAGGTAGATATGTGGGGGCGTGTTAGAAACAGCCGTTTTTTAGGGGGGCGGCGAGTCTTAACTTTGATACAGAATATCTCTTTGGGTTTGAGACCTTAGTCTTTGCAACTTCAGGGATCTTATCTATTCACGAACAGCTTGTAACACTCCAAAGTGAAAGGAAAACTTGAAATTGCATCATATGACCCCTTTAATATATTTATAATTATTTCTTTTACTTTTTTCACACTTTCTTCATCTAACCTTTCAGAAGAAAACAGGAATTTAATTCAGCTTTAAGTGTTATTACTTCTTTCATTGTAAACCTCTGATAAAATGGAAACAACTTGCAGAGGGCCTTTAAATTTGAACTCTCGCTTTCTCTGAGAAATGATATGAGATGGAGACAAAGCGAGGAAGGGTATTACATAGCCTCTGTGTCAGCGATGCTCGTTATTACAGGGGTAACAGCAGTGACAACAGCAAACACAAACACACTCAAACGCACACTTATCAAGCGTATCAGTGCACACTAGAGGAAGGCTCCTGGTAAACCATTTATTCATTCACTATTTCATTGAGTAATTAATTTCTTGTCAGGCCAGTAAGAGGTGCAAACTGTCATGTGGTGATTTAAAACAGTTAACCACCCTGCTGATCGAGAGCTGAGGTCTGCCATGTACTCATAAGTGCTTATTGATCCACTGAAGCCCTGCACACAGACAGAAATGTCAAGTTAATCATTTTACACAGTGATACAAGACAAAGCCACAGCTCTGTATCACTTTAAGGGCTTTGCATGAACTTTTACAGCTCACAGAATTTAAAAATCTAATTTTAATTTGCATCTTCTCTTTGTATGCCCTAATAAGAAACAACAAAGAATGAAATCTATGTGCAATTTAGTCAGATAGACTAAACGCATGTGTGTAAGTGGGAAGTATGAGGCTTCTTTTAATCAATACCATAGATCAGACCAAAGGAGACGACTGAGAGACTCTAATTATGTATGCCGACAGAGTATTGCGCAATGAAGAGTCTTACTTGCTTTAAATGAGAGCTTTAAAAGCTACTTTCAGCTGAACTGCAGTGAAGTCATTGATACGTTCGCAAAACCTCTTCCAGCATTTATCCATCATTTAAGCCTTTAGATGAAGCCATGCCACCCCATTGCTCCCGCTCAGCATGATCACTCCAGCAGCAAAATATGGGATTTTCAGTGTGATTAATGTCACATAAACTGGTTTAATTACTTGGGATGATGTAGTGCCAGCAGAAACACTCTTAGAGAGCGAGTTGTTATGATCTTCATCCTTCATTTTTGTTCATGTTTCATAATAGTTGCTGCTAATTAGTAGGCTATTTAATGACAATAATTTAATCATGAGCAGGCCCACACAGAAGCTCTGCAGACTTTGAACACCTGTCACTGATTAATTTTTACATTTCCCCTGCCTTTGCATATTTGTATATTAAATATTTGGTTAATTTGATGCTTTCAGTTTCAGTCCCAAGGCCTGGGTCTGATTGTGAATAAATAATAATGTAATCTCACTAATGCTCTAAATATCACTAATGATTCAGGCCAAAAAATAAATAAAACATGCTTATGTGATATTGCTTTTAAACAACAGTTCAGTAAACAATAAGTTAAAATTGAGTAACTTAGACACAGTATTATTGGTTACTTTGTGAATTTTTTGATCTACTAACTGAAATATTTCCAAACGTTAGAATCCTGTCTCAGAGCAACACACAGTTGCACACTGGTGTTTTGTTCCAGAATGAATCAGTGGCTTTGAACAAGTCATTTGAATGAATGATTCAGTGCTCCAATATTACTTTTTGTTTATGAATAAAATGTCATTTTTAATAATAAAAATAAATTGAGTGAATGATTCAATGACTCACTCATGATCACTTGTTCGGTACAGGAATTAATCAGTGTTTTGAATAATTTGGTTGAATAAATGATTCAGTGACTGACTCATAATCACTTGTTTTGTTCAGTAATGAATCAGTGATTAAAACAAATCGTTGCACGAATGATTTAGTAACTCACTCATAATCACTTGTTTTGTTCATAAATGAATACTTTTTTTTAACAAATCAGTTGAGTGAATGACTCACTCATGATCACTAACTTTGTTCATGAATGATTCAGTATTTTTTTAATGAGTAAATGATTCAGTGACTCACTCATAATCAGTAGTTTTGTTCAAGCGTGAATCAGGGTTTTGAAAGTCATTTGAGTGTCATACTGTCAGTATTATTTAATGGCTCACTTATGATCACTTGTTTTGGATCACAAATCAGTTCAATGACACATTCATAAAACACACTAAACCACCTACATATCGATGTAACCAGTAAAAACAAAGACACTAAAATGTCCCCACCACTACACAAGACTGACAGTCTCAGCCAATTAAATCGAGCACTGGAACTATTGCATAATATAAGCACATAGCCTAAACACTATTCTGTTTGTAATGACACAAATGCTACTTCAGTATGACAGCATACATTTTCCATCTCTCTTTTTATTTACTGGTTTATGCCCATGAAAATAATAATTCCTCTTCTGCAGAAAATGAAAACAACAACAAAAAACAATGCGTTCCTTAGGAACACCAATTGTTTCGTGATTACTCTATTGATTGTTTTTAATTTTATTGTGGAACAGATTGGATTTCCAGTCTTCCTGGATGGTTTATAAGCGAAAGAGCCCAGCTGTGTAAAGCTATGGCTCGGGCTGTGTTTATGACTCACTGAATGACCCTCTGGCTGAATTATGGTTGCAGAAGTCTTAAAACTCTGCCTTGCATGGCCTTCTCACGCATATTATGTACTGAGAGTCTGTAAATCACATTCTTGGAAGAACAGGGCAGCATAAATTATTCACATGGCCAGGCTAACCTGACAATGAAAGCCTCCTTATCTCTAATACATTTTGACCATAAACCTTTCCTCTCCATTGTAATGCTTATGCTTTCTCACAGGTATGACATGCCAAGCTCGTACCTCATACACGGAAGATGAGGTGTTGTGGGGTCACCGCTTTCTGCCTGTCATGTCTCTGGAAGAGGGCTTCTTTCGGGTGGACTACTCCCAGTTTCACAGCACGTTTGAGGTTCCCACGCCACCCTACAGCGTGAAAGAATATGAGGAGAAATCCTCGCTCCCCTCCCCCCTGGTCACACCGCACCGGGAGCGAGTGTTTTCCATGGACTGCCTGGAAGCAGGTGAGGAAGGGGCACATCCTGGAAGCGCTTCTTGCAAGCTGCCCAGCAAACTTCAGAAAATGAGCTCGTCTGGTAGAGAAGATCTGCAGAGGAAGGTACTACGCTTGAGCTCACAGCATTCCGAAAAGGCTTCGAGCACGGGGGACCTTCCTCTTAAACTACAACGCCTCAGCTCCAGCCCTGGGCAGGTTGACGGAGAGGCACGATTCCACCTCAAAGCCCTCAAAGTGGGTTTCCAGCCCATGGCCATGTCCACGGGAGACCTCCACCAGAGAAGTCTGCCTCCCACCCCAGCGGCCATCCCCACACACCCCCACGGTCCACCACACATGCCCAGTGGCCGACCAGAGGACAACCTGCCTACCAAATTAAGGAAGATGAATGCAGATCGCTGACCTAGTGCTTTTGAAACTTTTTTTTATGTACAATGAGCATGGACAACTGCATCCAGATTAGAGCAAAATTATTGTTTTACTTGGAACTAAATAAGGACTCTTGTAGAGTAACGGTAACATGTCAAGTATTAACTTTCTGACTGCACAATGAATGATTGCAGTGGCTTGCACTGCAAAAAAAAATTATAAATGTATTTTTAATTAGTATTTTTGACTTATTTTACAGTAAAGGATCTAAAAATCCTTGAAAAACAAAATATTTATTTAAAAAGTTAAATGCCTAAAGTATCTGGAAAACAAAATAAACCAGATAAAAACACTTGAAACATGACTGTATGTTCATGTACATTTAAGACAACACATCATGTAACGTATATACTAAAGGTTTGGTGTCAGTAAGATTTTAAAAAAAATGTTAAGTATTATTAATACTTTATTATGGATGAATTTTAGATTGATCAAAAGTGTTAGTGAAGACATTTATGATGTTACAAAATATTTGTATTTCGAATAAATGCTGTTCTGTTGAACCTTCTGAATCTGAATCCTAAAAAAATAAGTATTGCGTTATCCACAAAAATACTGAGCAGCACAACAGTTTTCAGCATTGATAAAAAAAAAAAAATGTTTCTTGACCAGCAAATCAGCATGCTAGAATAATTTCTGAAAGATAATGGGACACTGAGTAATGACTACTGAAAATGTATCTTTATCATAATTGAAATAAAATACATTGTTTAATAAAATAGAAAACTGTTGTAATAACAGCTTTAAATTGTAATGATATTTCACAACAATACTGTTCTACTGTATAAATTCAAATGCCCCCTTGGTTAACAAACACCAACCGAGCTCCTTTTCCAAAACACACACCAAAACGCGTACTGAGCCCACACATTTGGGAAAATACACACTTTAACCGGAAAAGATACTTTCAGTTTGAAAACCAGTATGAATATCTTAAGACATTGTTGATATCTGCCACAGTCAAATGTCACAAATGACTCCGCTTTAAAGATATTCGTTAGCGTGTACAAATTAGAAAAATACTGTTTTGCAGTGTGGCGAACTAGTGGGAGAAACATAACTATAGAAAGCACAACGATGCCGGTAACATTTAATCGTTTTTTTTTTTTATGTCTTATTTTTTCTCAGAGCTATCATTCTTTTTTCTTTCAACAGATGACTTCCAGAGCTGGAAATACTGTGATTTGTATTCTTTAGCTGTTTACTGGTGACTGTATATGGTCGCCCAGTGTGTCTCACTCACACACTTAGTGATATCACAAATATACACAGTTACAATATGTGCATGCCTACTTCTCATCCCTAGCTGTGTATCATAAAACCCTCTGTTATCCCTAGTTAAAATGAATAAATTATATTCAGCTGCAACATAGAGTGTGTTTAGTAGTCTCTCGGGTACAGAAGACTATCAAAGAAAATAATTATATATATATATTATATATATATATATATATATTCTTATATATCTGGGTACATCACAACTTTAGAGTTTATTATTAAAAGCTAGTTTATAAACGGCTCTCATGTGACGTTTTAATATGCACAAAAGGTCATTACATTGCCATTAAAGAGAATGCATTATGTTGAATTAATCATTTCATCCTCAAGTCCAAACAGCTTGTTCGTTAATAATGTCTGTAGAATCTTGTACTTTAATTAAAAATTAATGCATTTGTAGAAATGTTTAATGACCATTGGATTTTGACATTGCAGAGAGAGAAATTCTGTAACAAATCATCAAATGGACACAACGCACTTCTTGTGGAGTCATACAACATACAAACTAATAGTTTGTAAATACTTTCCATCAGAAAATGAAATTAATAAATTCAGTCAATGCATTAAACTCTGACAATGCCAGGATGCAATCATTAAGCTGGTAACATATTCATATTCAAGCAGTCTTTCTGTCACCTTGTTTGCTGTGTGGGGTGAACTTTTGATGCCCTAATCATTATCCGTGGTGAGAAAGAAACACATTAAATGCCCATTTTGTCTCAAAATGATCCATTAGGACCTTTCATTGTGATTGGTTGAGAGGATAATCATTGTGGGGTTTACTAGTGATTGAAAGCGTAGTGATTGGTTGGCAGAGTAAGTAATTAGAGAACTCATCAGGTCAGACAGGATTGAATGACTCAAGCAGTTCCATCAAAGCACCTAAAGATATGAATATACATTATATATATATATTAAAGAATGATCAAGGAAATAAAAATTGTGTCAAAATAGTAATATTATTAATGGTGAATGAAATGGTGAATGAAAATGAGACATCTTCAAATAAATCTACTTCAAAACACACATCAAGTAGGCTATTCATTATAGTTTGATGCAATATAAAAATAAAAAAAACATTTATACTTTGTTCAGCAAGGATGTTGATTAAACAACTCTAAAAATGTCAAGTGTTGTTGTTACCATTATTAATGAGCTAAAATACTGCCTAAGCAGTAAATCAAAGACTATAGAATGTGTGACGCATGCATGACGCATTACATTGATATTTTGCAAATGTTAGAAAAGGAAAGAAAAACGTCAAGTCAAGACTCAGGAACTAACAATGCCTTTTCATAAAAAAGTCATAACATCGTTTAATTAATTTTACACAGTATGTAAGCAAACAAAATAAATAAATTCATACATACATACATACATACTGTATATACATACATAAAATGCTTACCTTGACACACAGTCCTAAGGGTTAGATAGATCACACGACTTTGAGTCACGTGGACAAAAGTCTTTTAATTATATATGAGTATTATTTTTATAATAATACTATTATTAATAATAAGTAGTATTATTAGAAATAGTAATTTACAAACTGTTGTTCTTTTAAGTAGTTAAAAAGTTTTTCCCCCCACCCCCGTTTTGTAGCCGTCTTATATGAGTTTTTATATTTGATAATATATGGACAGGTACAACACCTAGATATTTGTTACTTTAAGCCCCACAAAATATAAGTAAAACCATTTTAATTAATAAATTGAAAACATTATCATCATGGAGAATGGGTTTAACAGGTTTCACTGCAAAATTGACATATTGCAGGGACACAGCGAGCTAAAAGGTGAGAATGAAAGATAGAAGACCAAAGTAAACTGAAAAGTATTGAGAGAAGGTGTGGGGTAAGGTGGCTGCCTATGCCTTTGTATTTTGTATATGTATATACATGTGCCTGTGTGTATACAATCAAACATATTTATGGAAATAAATAAAGACAAATCACATATGTTAGATTATCAAAAAAATAAATAAAAGAAATCACCTACTATACGTGGTAACTGACCATGCATGTGCATAAACATTAAAACCTAAATAACTAGAGAGATTCATGTCATGTTATTTAAAATCTTTACACCTTTCATATTAAAACAGGTGCAGAACGTCATTCTTGAGAGACTATCCAGACTACATCATGTTACTCTTTTCATCTTTTCACATCTGAGTTTCAGAAATGACAGTTTTCTCCAACTCATCTCTCACAGTGTCTAAAAGCTGAGGAGACTAATAAACGCTGAAAGACTGCTGGTGTAAAAATACTTCTGACATTAAAGTTTCAGAAGAACTTAGAAGGGTGAAGGAAAGGAATGAAGCGTCAAACTTTCTGAAAGAATTGATGAAGGTGAAGGATTAATCTGGACAGAGAGACAGCAGCATTCAGCTGTCTCCCAGGAGTAGTTAATAATCAAGACTGGTAATGATTAAGACCATCTTTTACGCTGCGCTCTGGAACATTCAATGCTGATTGGTCAGTCGCGGAATTTGTCAGTCTGATATTTCCTAATATTCATTGTCCATGGCAATACTGATGACAGAGTCAGACACTGTACTGTGTTTTGTCGCTAGACTGATTGTTTAGTACATTGTTGTGGATTTCTTTTCTTAGCTAGTCATTATTACAAAACAACATAGACCTAAGTATAACTATTAAAGTAATAGTTCACACAAAACTGAAAAAAAAATGCTGAAAATGTACTCACTCTCAGACAAGATAAATGAGTTTGCTTCTTCATCTGAGCAGATTTGGAGAAATTTAGCATCACATCACTTGCTCACCAATGTATGGAGATAGAAGTGTTTGCCTGAACATCCAATACAGATTATGATAATACCATGTATAACCCTTTGAAATGTAAAATAACTAATAAATATCTATAAAGACTCTAAAAAAGCAACCTTGTTACATTATATTGTTCTTGGCCCCAATTTACAATGGCAAAATCTTTTGAATTATCAGTTTAACATACCTAGTTTTGACACTATAGTATGTTATATCCTGTATTAAACGTTGAGAAGTCACATATTGTTTGACACATAAACGACGTTCTTGAATGAAATACCCACTGGGAACAGATCGTGGATGGTGGGTGTGATGGCAGTTTAACCTATAACACAAACTCGTATGTTTATCATGAGGCTTGAATCCAGTTACTGGCTGCTCAGTTACTATTGCGTGCTTTCTTTCCATCTGAATAACATGAAGCTTCCAGTAACGGCATCTGTTTTATAGCGTTGTTCCCTTAGCCGTGTTTAAAGCGCCTGTTACGTCCTGGCTTTTCAAGGCACGTAAAATATAATGTCTACTGAGACTTAAGAATTTATATCTTTTACTCGTAGCAATTTTATGGCTCTTATGTTTCTATTGTATAGCAAGATGCAGATGATGAAGTATTTCAGACGAGGACAGTCGCCTTGACTGGAAAGCATAAAATTGTGAGTTGTGTTTTTACATACCGCAACGTGATTGGGACGGTGCTCACGGACTTAGTTTAACGTCGAAAATAGTTAATATTTACCAAAAATACTGGATTTGTTTCTTACAAACACACAAATTTTTTTGCTACAAGGACCTTCGTTATGGCCTGGAGTCATGTAAATTACTTGTGATTATGCTTTTTTTTGTTTTAGCAAGGTCGTTTGAACTCTCAATCGATTGGAACCCATCACTGGCAGAGGATCCATGGTGAGCAAGTGAGTTTAGTATTAAATAGTTCTCCAAATCTGTGCCATGAAGAAGATTCTCTACATCTGGTATGGCTGAGAGTGGTACCCCCCCTTTTTAACAGTCAGTGTGTACTACAAAATTATGGATTGTTGATTTGTCAGGAAAATGTTATGTAGTGTATGCATTCATAACGTATCCTACACACAAAGCTGTAAACCATTCATAGAAGCCAGTGTTATAATAGTACTGACAAAGCACATCACAGCAGAACATGTGCACTGACCCTGCCATCTGCTCACACACTATATTTGAGACTTTCTACAGTTCCCCACCCCCCCCTTTTTCACCCCACCCCCCCCCTTTTATTTTCCTCCCCCCCCCCCCCTCCCCCTTTCCCATCCCCCCTTCCCTTCCCTTTCACCCCCCCCACACTTTCCCCCCCCCCCTCCCCCCCCCCCCCCCTTCTTCCCCCCCCCTTCCCCCCCCCCCCCCCCCTCCGCCCCCCCCCCCTCCCCCCCACCCCACCTTCCTCCCCCCCCTCGACGAAGGACACGATCTTGCTCACTATTTCGTTAGACACCAGCAGATGCCTGGCAGACTGCCATCATCACTTTCCTGGTACACAGCACCCTCACTGACATTTTCTAGCAATTCTTAAATGGTGTAATGGGCACCACAACCACAAGCCTGAGCTTTAGGATTGTTTTGTTTAAACAAACAACTCTTCTTATGTGTCGGCTCCAGACTTCCTGAACATGGCTGTTACACTTCTGGCTACTTCCCTCACGCGTATGACTATGCATGAGTCTGTCGCAGAGTGAGGTGCAAAAGAATCAAATGGCACCTGGAGCTTTGTCAATAATATAAACTCTGAACCACAGACGGAAGCACCCAATGCTTGTCTTTAACCTGCAATATGAATGTCTTTGTAATCACCTTTCACTTGAAGCATTATTTTGTTGTTTTATATCTGTGTTCTGCTTTATTGCCCGTTCTTCTGAAATACTGGTTCCTAACAATGTGAGTCAACTTTATGGTTGCAGAATCCCATGGATGTACACAACCAGAAGGTTCTCAGTGTTGGTGTGTGGAGTGGCTATACTCATGTAGCTATACCACATTAGATCTACCGTATATGTGTGTGGGTGGGCTGTTCTCTATTGATTGATCAGTGATCATTACCCCATTTTGGATTTTCTCCATGACAAACTGAAAATAAGTTGTGTTGGCACGTAGTTGAAGCCTTTAAATATGAACATTTTAAAGAATTTCATAGGCTGGACAACAAAAAAACCCTGCTGGTTAATTAAAATTTTACCACAACACACTTACACACGACACACAGAGCAGTCATGGTCCAAGAACGCGTTTTCGTTCTTTTGGCAGTGACAAATTTTGTCATGCAAAGTTTGCTGCTTCAGCATTTGTTGATTATTTTTCCACGTTTTTATGGTTTACTGAAAAACAATGATAAGCATAACATATGTTTTAAAGGCTTTTATTGGCATGTTACTATACATTACTATCTATTGTAACACGGGTGAAGAATCACACGACAAGAAATCTCAATTAATACCCCGGAGGGTGGATTTATTGGGGTGATGGGTGCTAGTTAGAAAGGTCCAGGTAGGTGCTCCGGTGTCATGAGTGCTCTCTTCCGTTTTCCCAGTGCAGAGGGTCTGTGCAGTGCTCCTGTGGAGCTGGTCGGTCACACGCTGCTTTCTGTAGGAAAAATGAGAGGGCGAGTTAGTGCTCAATCTCATGGAGGAATCTCCTAGATGGCAAGGATTGCATGGCTTAAAAGTGGAAGCCTGCCGTTGGGGATGCCGCGAGGAACCATCGGGTCACCCTGCATTGGTATCCTGGGCTTGCGGGATATATCCACTGAACGGCCCGCGTCCCTGCGTGCGCCTCACATCTGTGACCAGGGTGAACTTCCAGAGCGCACAGGACGGTAGTACCCGAGACAGCTCCAAGATGACACCTGCCCACTTGAGGCTAGGGCCTCCTTGCTCCACCTGCGGCAGATAGTTCCATCTCGGCCCGAGCGGATGTGTCAGCTTCCTGCTGTCGAGCTAGCTCAGACCCACAGGATGCTCCTCACCCTCCTGGATCAGTTGAAGGACGGCCCACCAGTCCTGCTGTTGGACGGCATTGCCCCGTCTGCCAGCAAGGATCAGGGTTCACCAGCTAAAGTAGGGTCGGAGGACGGTCTCTCCTAGTAGAGGCCCCCTTCACCCTCTGGAGGTGTATCCTCGCTTGCTGGTGTCCACTTGTACCTTCTACATGCTGCCCCTTCCTGGTCAGATCTGTCAGAGGGGTGGCTATAGAGGAGAAGTTAGGGATGAAGCAGCGATAATATCCAGCCAACCCTAAAAAGGCTCGTACCTGAGTATTGGTCTCGGGTCTCGGAGCGGAGCGTACCGCCTCCAATTTCCTATACTGTGGTTTTCACCCTTTCCGAAGCGGCAGACCCCGTCCCACCTGGAAACACAGGGTACTGGTACCCTCCGCCGCCGGTGATTCCGCGCAAGGTGCCATGGTGTGACCGAAGGGTCTTCGCGGTTGCAGTCCTTAGCCTCTTTCGGTTAGTAGTCTGTCCGAGAGCACCCTCCGCAACCAGTCCAGGTGGTCTTCCCATGCCTTGGAGTGGATTACGAAGTTGTCCAGGTAGGCAGCAGCGTAGGCCTGATGGGGCCGCAACAGGATGTCCATCATCCACTGGAACGTTGCGGTTGCCCCGTGGAGGCCAAAGGGAAGAGTCTGGTACTGCCAGTGGCCACTAGGGATAGAAAAAGCAGTCTTAGGTTTAGCATTCTCAGAGAGTCGTACCTGCCAGTAGCCTTTGGTGAGGTACAACTTTGAGATATACCGGGCCCTTCCCAGCCGGTCCAACAGCTCATCCACCCGAGGCATGGGGTATCCGTCGAACTCAGATAGCTCGTTGAGGCATCGGAAGTCATTGCAGAGGCGGAGGGTGCCATCCGGTTTCGGGACCATCACGATTGGGCTGGACCACGGGCTGCGGGATGGTTCTTTCACCCCCAACTTCAGCATTTGATGGATTTCCTCCTCAATAGCTCGCAGATGAGCCTCAGGGACCCGGTAGGGCCGTTGCCTGATGACGACCCCTGGCGTCGTCCGGATGTTGTGCTGCAGGACGCTGGTCTGGCCGGGAAGAGAGGAGAACACATCAGAGAACTGACCAACCAGGTGCTGCAGCTACTTCTTCTGGGCAGCCGAGAGGTGGGGGCTGACGTCAACAACCACGGGATCAGAGATGGCGAGGGCCGCGAGCTGGTCTCTAGTCCCCACCCACTTCTTCAGCAGGTTGATGTGGTAGAGCTGCTCGGCTCTCCTCCTCCCTGGCTGGCGCACACGGTACGTCACCGGCCCAATCTTCTCCAGAACCGTATAGGGACCCTGCCAGGTGGCCAGGAACTTGCAAGTTTCCGCCAGCAGCATTGGGGACTAGAACCATGACTCGGTCTCCAGGCTGGAACTCCCGTGGTTGGGCTGCCCGGTTATAGTGGCACTGTTGGGCCTGCTGCGCTTTCGTCAAGTGTTCCCGGACCCCGTTAATGCTTTAGGCACCCTTCCTGTCTCGATCACCTTTTCATAATCTGTCTGATGTGCTCGATCATTCAGCTCCAGCGAGGTGTGGCTGTCACGGCATGTTCGCTACCAGGCCTCCTTACCCTGCCAAATCCAGGACCCACGGCCACGTGCGTTGCCGGCCAAAGACCGCGACGCTCGAAGGGGGCTCGTGAAGCAGTTGGAGGCCCTGCGGAATATTCGCGGATCCGAATGAGGCCAGTACGGGGCTAGCCAGCATCATGTCCCAGTTCTGCGCTTTGTCCTCCTTACTCGACTTCCACCTAGTATTCAGCCAGATTCCCCTGGATTGAGGGTTTGGTTGAAGCATTCGACCAGTCCGTCGGTCTGGAGATGGTAGACGGTGGTCCTCAACTGCTTCACCCACAGCAGCCGGCAGAGGTCAGCCATTAGCCGGGACATGAAGGGGGTACCCTGATCGGTCAGGATATCCGCTGGGATGCCGACTCGGCTGGAAAGCAGGAAGAGTTCCTGGGCAATGGCTTTCGCGGTGGCTTTTCGGAGGGGCACTGCCTCAGGATACCGGGTGGCATAATCGACGATCACCAGAATGTGTTCATGTCCCCGGTCAGACTTAGGCAACGGCCCCACAAGGTCCATCCAGATGCGCTCGAAGGGCACCTCGATGAAGGGCAGCGGTATCAGCGGACTGGGGGAAGGCATCCTGGGTGACGTCACTTGGCAGGTCGGGCAGGCTTGGCAGAACCGCTTCACTTCGGCCTCCAAGCCCGGCCAGTGGAAGCGGTCGCGGATCCGCTGGATGGTGTTCCCAGCTCTGAGATGCCCTGCCAAGGGATGGGAGTGAGCAAGCTCCAGTACGGTCTCCGTTTTGGAGCGTGGCACCACCAACAATAATTTTTCCTCCCCCCTTCGCTGCGCGATACAGTACTGCA
>JADLZN010000268.1:0-20722 GCA_018155175.1 Sinocyclocheilus anophthalmus
CGCTTAAGAAAGTTAAATGGTCAGCTTTTTACGAGGTAGGATTTATTTTATTTTTTTGGGGGGGAATAGTGGTCCCTCCGGGTTTCAGTCTTTTGGATGCACAAAGACAACTTCCTCAGCACCATTTTTTTGTGTAACCAATTGGGGATTATTTATATACATATTTTGATTTCTCCCTTTGCAGACCATCTTGATTTAAAACATCTACCGTAACCCCCAAAACAGTGCACAGACAGCCGACCCTTCTCGCTGTAAGTCCCGTTTTCCTTGAGATAATGCTAGCTCGTGGGGTAAGCAAGAAATCCCATTTCTGTCCCAGATAATTGAGATAAAACTCAAAGTTGATGGAGAGGCAGCCTCAGCGCTGATACATTACACATCAAGTAATAAGTAACTGAAAACTTGCTCTTTCTAATAAACAGTAAAAGTGTTATGGATTTGTTTTTATAATGTGAGATTGTCCAGGCAATTGTTTGTTATCCCTTTTTCCAACTACATGATTCCTGAACCATTTTATACTTGCGATTTTATACCATTCTATCAAAGAAAAACAATTCTGGTCTGAAAAAACTGGTTCTGCAACATCCGTAAACATTTTCTGATCTGGAACCAGCGCCTCATTTATAAAGATGTGCATAGAATGACCTAAACTGTGAATGCTACAGACAATTTCTGACAAATGTACTGCAAAACCAGTTTAACAATGGGGTGGGTTTTTTTTTTTTTTTTTTTATATGCACAAAAATAATTCCTTAATGCATTCTACATTTATAAATCACATTCATTCTTGACATATCATGAAAATCTGACTGTTCCAGGTTTTAAGTGCTATAATCAGGTCCTTGGTCCATCTACCAACCAAGGAAACTTGAAAAAGATTAACCCAGTAACTTAGTTTAGGTAAGCCTTTTTCTGCAAGCATCTGAGAAAACTAGCGCGTCTGATTTCGCTTCCCTAGTGATGTTGCAAAGGGATCTCATTATAATATTACCGCCACTTAATCTGTAAGTTTACACCCACGGCGCCGTCATTTTGTTTTCGCAAGCGACAACGGTGTAACAGCTCTAATGCCATGGCAAAAGTTTTAGCAGAGCATGCTAACTGTTCTGTCTTTGGCTTCACAGACGAGCACAGAACACTGTTTAGAGTCTCAGCCTCAGAGGAGACAAGAGAGCAGAGGATTTTTTGATTTATTTACTGTATATTGCTGCCTGCCTTTATCTAAAATAAACATGCAATTTATTTTCCAGTTGTTTACCTTCACAGACATAATCGACTGTTTTTTTGTAACTCGTGTGTGTTTTTAAACGTAAACTTGTGTGTGAATGAGAAATTAGTTTAGTACTCACATGCCGTGTGACAGACACTTTCTGTGCGCTTGCTTCGGATGTGCGCGATCAGAAAACCGTATATCAGAAGTTTAAAAATAATATGGTTTAAAACGCATGATTTCAGCCCGATAAACATGATAATCAGAACCAAAAAAATATGTTTTTAGCAGGTCCGAGCTGTAAAGACGCAGCTCTATTCTGGAAAAGAGAGGGCGGGGAGCAGCAGACATCATTTGCATTTACAGAGGACCAGGCCGAAAAAACAGCGTGTTTTTTGCTTCTTTCCCAAGTCAGAATCGACCTCTCTGGTCAGTTGCACGCTTCAGATGCTATGCTGACGGACATTCTTTGTTTTTTCTTTGTTTTACGCCTTGTCTTAACTTGTGTGCAAGTGTGCAAGTGATGTGAAGGTGATAGGGAGATGCCAGAATAGCTGGCGGCTTACGTCAGTGTAAGAGCACTGTGGGATTGATGCTACAGTGTGAGGCTTTTGATGTTGCATGTGACCTTTGTCATTGGAAACGTTCTCAGACACAAGCTCAAGTTCATAAATAAATAAATAAAAAACACCCTAAAGAAAGTCTGAAGCCTATGTACTTAAACAAAAGTATGACATGCATCAGAAAACTCTATCAGCAGAGTGCTAGTCTGGAATATTATCTGGAATACTGTAATACACATGAATGTGAATAAACAAATAAATAAATAAATAATGGCATCAGTTTTCAGCATGTATTATTCAATTGGCACAGGCCTGAAAAATAAAATGAAATAAATAATGTCACCAGTGTTTAGTGTGTGAAGAAAAAACCACAGTTACAAAAAATAAACGCAAAGTTAAAAAAACAGTCAAATAATAATAAATTCATACATATAACTTAAATAGGGGCATAACATTTTATTATTGCACTCATTTAAATACGCACAGACTGAAAAAATAAAATAAAAATAATATTGATCGTTTTAGTGTGTTTAGTTAAAAAAAACAGTCGATAAAACAAACAAAACAAAACAAAACAAAATAAAATAGCCGGAGAACACTTTTACTTGTGACCTAATTCAAATAGGCAAGTCCTGAATAACATAAAATAAATAAAAATAATTATGGCATCAGTTTTAGTGTGTTATTGAAATAGCACAGTCTGAATAAAATAGTAAAAATAGAAAATACAACATATGTACACTGTGCCATCACGTTAATTCCGAAGCAGACAATAAACTAATTAAATTTCGATTATTTTGACCTGATAGCCCTAGAATTCGTATTACTATTATTATTATTATTATTATACTATCTATGATTTTGGAGTCAAATTTGATTTGCATGAACAATATATTACATTCAAACAGCATTTGTGAAGAAATATTGCCAGATGGAATATGTACACTTTTTCTGCTGATTTTGGTGGGAAATATGTGGAATAGATGGATCAAATTTGTGATAGAAGTTTTATAGTATAATAAAATTATCCAAAATATGTAATAAATTAACACACAAGAGGATTTTGTGAAATATGGAAATGTGCAGTGCTTCACATGGAATTCTTCCAGCACATATTCCATGCGGGCCTGTGCCACAACGGTAAAACTTAAGGTGGAACATGTATGCATGAGAAAATATGACCTATCTATGCATGATTTATGGGGCACTTGAGAATTATTGGTATCTGGTCTTGCTCTTTTAGATATAAATCAGACAGAAGCTTGTATTACTGACGGTGTTGGTAAGACACGCTGACCTACAAGTTCTGCTCATGCGTGAAACCGCAAGGAGTTCTCAACAAGAGCCACTGTCTCTGGCTGCCGATTCCACTCGCTTGGGCCAGAAATGGAGGAAGCTCAGGGGACAGCTTTATTTTTGAAGATACGAGATCATAGAATGCCATAAATCTATCACGTTCTGTCATATCTGACATATTTCATCCATGCATGGAAGGTTGCTCGTCTGGAGAACATGCGGTTTTGTATGCGTGGATGCTGTATTCCTTTGGATTCCTCTCCAAACTGGGCCGTTTCTGCTCACTCTGTAGCATTCAGAGTGAAACTGAACTCGACACGGTGTCCAAATACTGCATGTTCTGTTTGTATGATGCAATCTGAAAGGGTTTTATCAGCCTACGTTACATATTAGACCTAAAAATATAAACACAGAAACTCCCCTTAAGCTTAATGTAACAAAGCATCAAATCTTTTGGGCTGAATTATCTCCTTTTGAACTTTAGATGCTCTTTTATTCTGACCCCAGCACTTTAATAATGCATTGTTGCATTCATTGTACATTATTCATTATTCACTTTCTCTAAAAGACATTCATAAACCACCAAGGAAAATTTTTAATATTCTGAATATTTCGTAGAATATTTACAACAGCATTTAAATTAAAAAGTTTAAATTCTTCATAGAAATCCAAACGCTGTGGCATTTAGCGCACATATGAATGATGTGTACTGAGACATATTAATTATGTATATGTTTCATTAAAAAGTTCTTTGTTCCTTTTGTCTTATGTGTGTTTGATTAGTTCTTTTGATTGATGTTCTTCAGAGTTATTACTATTCTTTAATCTTTCATCTCTCTTCTTTTATATTTGATCTCATTTCCAAGGGCGAGTAATTTCTCTTAACTTTATTGTATCTGAATTACATTCATAGGCATTTATGGTCCATAATAAAATCAAATATGATGTTCAGTAATGTCTTACCTTCTGAAAAGACAAGTGTAGATTTTGCTGGTTTAGTGCAGGTCTCGTGTTATTATAATTATTATTTAAATACATTTCCATTGGAAATGTGATGACATGAAAAATAAATCTAAAAAAGTGTTTTTTAAACATTTAAAAACTGGATGTTTTGAACATTCATAGAACCTTCAGGAATAAGTTATGAAAATAAACTTTCTATCCAGTAATGTCTAATAGACCGTTCATTCAAGTTTTTCTGTTTTTAATAACAATTATCAAAACGTTAGAACAAAACGTCTCAGGTTACTCATGTAACCATGGTTCCTCGAGGGAACAAGAGCTGCAGGGTCGGAGACGCTGTATAGGAACCCGGACTCTGCTTAGCGTACGGAGGGAGGGCAACCTCGATAGGCCTATCCTCAGCGAAGTGTATACCTTCTGTATCCCATTTCCAGAGCCTGCTTCAGGGCCACCGGGTGGGAAATGTTCAATGGGCGGGCACATTGAAATTGAGGCATAGAGAAGAACCCAAATCTGGGATTCTTGTGGCCTCTCCACTACAGTGTGTCGGACCCACTGGCGCACGTTATGGCCAGCGTTTCACGCTGCCACACTAGTCTATAAGGGAATCAGTCTCCGAGACTGACCTAGGGTGGAACCAATTGATGGGTAGTTCAGTGTAATGACGCGGCGGATGGCAGGGATGACGTACTTTAGCTGCTCAGGACAGACCTCCGTGGAGTCCCTGCTGCGAGCCTCTTAGGCCACCGCTACGTTTTCCGGAAAGGCGGTAACTGAGAAATGTGCTCGCCGGAACCGCTGCGCCTGACACCGCGCGGTTGGCAGGGACTGATCTCTGAGGAGCAAGCAGGAGAGCTATCGGGCACCCATGTCATGACGGTGTACACCGATCTTCCCAGAGAAAGGAGCTGGGCCTTAAAAAGTCATAGGCCTTAGGCGTCAGGGAGTTTACGGGGGGGGGGGACGAGGACTATCCAGCGAGAATGATGGTCCGCAGAACCGCCTTCCGCTAGATGCCTTCGGCCTGGAAGCGCCACTCTGACTCTAGACTCTGCAAAGTACAAGCAATGACGCCCCCAGAATGAGGGGCTGGAACACGGTAGGTTTGGACTGCTCCCGCCCAGCAGCCCCTGCTAACCGCCTCAACATCCTCAGAGGAAGAGAGGTAAACACGTGCTCTCACTCGAAGATAAAATTAATTAAATAATTTTTTTATCCAAGCTGACCCCTGTATATATCTAACTTCTCATAATCAGATAAATACTTCATTTTATACCTCAGAATTAAATGCAGTCAAACAACCGGAGGAGTAAATACGGTCTGGTGAGTAATATTCACATCAAAAACCGAATGATGTAATATAAGCATTGCCTCGGCAGCACGCGAGCCGCTCAGTCACACAAACAACATCAATCGTTCCTCGAGAACAGAGTGCGGCACATCGCAAGCTCTCACTAGCATGCGGGGAACAACCGCAGCTGCGGCCCCGGGCTTCCATGCATCGAGAACCGCAGCTTTAGATTAGGGAACCCGAGTCGTAAGTGGTAGATAAGGACGAGCCGTCTCCAAACCCGTCCACCAGATCATGTAAGATCCCGCCCCCCCCCCCGCTCTCAGTCGACGCCGTGCCGCTGACAGCGCATGTGACCGCAATCGCAAGATCAACAGGCACGCGGACAACCTCTTTGAGTGTGGCCCGGCGAGAGCGGAGAGGCTTATCAGTTGTGGATAAAGCACAATCCGAACCCCCCGCGAGCGACTGAAGATGCTCCGTAACCATGATGCGGCTCATTATAATATCAGTCATAATATGCTTGTGTAACTTATGCTTGTGCAACTGGCGAGCTCTTTAACGCCCTCTGTATCAATCTCCTAGGAGAAAGACAGGTGGAGCGTTGCGCCCTCTCCCCGGGGGGGAAGTACCACAGTGCGGGCTTCCGAAACTCCGAGAGCGGGCGCCGGATCTAGTGGTTAAGGTAATAGATAGTAGCCCGTCTACATTCCCTCCACCGGATACATATGCGAAACCCACCGCCAAAGCACACCCGCCGCCTTCGACCTAGGCGAAAAGCCGAGGGCCGGCCCCACGAGCGAACGCTAGTGAAAGGTGCTCCTTTCCTCAAAGACAGCCCCTCTGAGAGCGAAGCAACAGGCCGTAACCACCGCTACAAAAACAGGCCATCCATGCCCTCCATTTTTTTTCGAGAGAAGACTCTGCAGTGATTGACTTCCAAGAAGACAACAAACAAAAATCTGTGTGTATCCCCACCGTAAAAGTACGCGGGCTCCAGGGAGGAACCCACAGCTACTGAAACGCTGCATGCCCTCGCCTTAGTGTGTCTGCGTTTTTGTTCTTGAGATTCGATGGTCAGGACCACTAAATATAGCTCACAAACAGATATCAGATGACACCACACACCAGAGCGGCTTGGCTCGACTGACAGAAAGCTGACGACGGTTTTCCACTGCCGCACATGCTTTTAAGCTTTCTGGTCGCTACGTCACGCTGCCCGTGACGTCTCGCCCATCCATTGGACTGATTACACATGTGATTCAGAGCCAGTCACGCTTATGGGTGTTCCCAAAGCGTCCTCCGACGCAGCTCAAGTTCCTGAAGAGGAAAACATTCTTATAACATCAGCATGGAATGTTTTTTTTTTCTCTCCTGAAACATTTTAGTGGGAGTTCTTCAAACCTTTTTTGTTAAGAAACATTTGAACTACTATTTCCAAAGGCTTTTATTGTCAGAGAAACATTCAAAAATCAGCTTAAAAATAACTTTCCTAATGTTTGCAAAAATTATCAAATGGAGCATTCGGCCTTTAAATATTTGCTCTTTTCTCCGAACATTCACATAACCAGGGGAAAAAACATGGACATTTTTTAAAAACATTTGAAAACTGATGTTTTGACTGTTTCAAGGGAAACATTAAGCAACGGTACCGTACCCCACGATAATTATATTGCATCTTTAGTCAAAAATTTCAGTCTGTAAAAATTATACCATGCTATTTTATAGACTAATATGTATTCTCTTTGCTTTCAGCCTAAATAAAGGATCCTTTCTAAATATATGGTCACATGACAAATATTGACTGTGCAGCAGAGCTTACCACTGACACATCTTACCCCACTCTCCCTCTTGAAGTCTGATGTGTGCTTGAGGGCTGAGGTGTATTAAAATAATAAGGGAAGATTAATTTCATAATTTAAATGACTGCAGACAGAATCAGCGCTGGAGTCTGTGTGGATCGCTTACTGTCATAGCCTAACAGCTGGCTTATTAAAAGCTATCCCATCATGCCCTCTCGGAAGAATCCTTTTTTTGAGGAAGTTTCTGAAAATAAACTGATTATACAGACATAAATGTTAGTCATATGCTGTACGCATTCGGCCTGGTCTACCGAGAAGCACAGCAGGACAGAATTTTGCCAATTTGGTTTTTTTTAGTAAGGAAAGAAGCCTTTATTCTTTTGCTGCTGAAAAACAATAGAGATAATTGGAGATAATTAGCCAATCAGTGCCGTAATATGAAATAAGAGACAATATACAGTAGATTCTCAAAGGCTCCCAGTGAGAGTGGTAATTGTTGCTGGCTGTGATGTACAAAAACATGCTTTATAGTTCAGTCTAGCATATGCTGATTAAAATGTAACTTTGAAGGTGGTACAAAAACATTTCTCTTGAAATATGAATGGTGAACCTGACTGACCCGCTTCTTTGATAATGTTTCTCAGACTAAAAAATGCTGAATCCCTGAGGACCATAATGCGCAAAGCATGATAGTTGGGGAAATCTGAAATTATGCTTTGAAATGTTCCGGAGTCTCGGTTAATAAAACTGCTGCATTATTACGGTGCAGAGGGATTAAATGTGAAGAAATCCACCCTGGAAAAAAACGAATTTGATTTTTAATTGCACACTTTGAACAATAAAATGCTTTATTCATCAGAACCAACAGTTTTCATGGCTGAGAGCTCTTCATAATGACTTTTGATGACAAATTGAGATTTTGGATCCTAAATCTAGATATTTGACTAATATTAAGAGCTCAATTAAAGGAATCGTTCACCCAAAAATGAAAATTTGCTGACAGTGTACTCACCATTAGACCATCCAAGATGTAGATGAGTCTTCTTCAGACCAGATTTGGGAAAATATATCATTACATCACTTGCTCCCCAGTGGATCCTCTGCAGTGAATGGGTGTCGTCAGAATGAGAGTCCAAACAGCTGATAAAAACATAATAAAAATGTTTAAAGCTGATAAAAATCACAATAATCCACAAGTAATCCACACCACTACAGTCTGTCAATAAACATCTTGTGAAGCGAAAAGCTGTGTGTTTGTAATAAACAAATTATTCATTATGGCATGATTTACATTTAAACTATCACTTCTGGCCAAAATACGAATCTATAATCCATAATAATGCTTTTTTCATGCCAGTGAAAAAAGTCCATCCCTGTTGTCCTCTCAAATCAAAATCCACAGACATATTTGTTTAGAACCGTTTTTGCTTGTAAACAGTGCTTGATCTGTGCATATTTCTCTCCTGATTCAGACCTTTTTCACTGAAAGCATTTTTTTAATGGAATAATGAATATTTTTAAGATCAATGTTTTGAAGTAAAAAAAAAACACCTTAATGATGGATTTGTTTATTACAAACAAACAGCTTTTCAATTCACAAGATGTTCATTTGGCTGGAAGTGGTGTAGTTACTTGTGGATATTGTGATGTTTCTATCAGCTGTTTGGACTGATCCTTCTGACGGCCCCCATTCACTGCAGAGGATCCAATGGCGAGCAATTGATGTAATGCTAAATTTCTACAAATCTGCTCTGATGAAGAAACAAATACAATTTCCGGATGGCCTGATGGTAATTAAATTTTCAGCATTTTTTTTTTTGGGTGACCTATTCCTTTAAACATTGAATTACAAAATGTAGTAAAATCATACAGAAATGATTCACTTCAGAGGTCTCAATCTCTCAGTTTCAATCCTACAAACTGGAAAAAAAATATAGGCCCCCTCAGTATTAAGCCTTCATCTTAAATCCAGTCCGCAGTTTTCCTTATACATAATGTATTAAACAACTGACCGTTACATTACAGCCGGATTGTGATGTTCCTGCTCTATTAATGGGACTGCAACCTGCCTGATCTGCAGGAGAAAACTGCCGTTCATCTCAGGCACCATTACTCTGCTAAAAATGCAGAGCCGTGTAAGAGGATGAGATGAGGCATTCAGCTCTGTAAAGGCCCATCTATGCATCAATAATCATATTACTGTGCCAATGATTAAAATTCATGGTCGTTGCAACATTTATTTGTTGTGACTATTTAACTGGCCTGTGCTACTGACCCTCAGGTAATTTGAGTTTGAGACCCTTGAATTAGTTGATGGCAGTTTATACGTTTATAGATGAAGGCAAAATCAATTCGGTAGTTTTAGCATTTGCTTTTCACTAATGTGAGTCGAGTGTAGCTCTCAGTAATCTTATTTCCCATTTAAATGTAAAAGCCCACTGTTTAACTTGCCACCACAGCAGGTACCATAATTAATTTACTGAGCCCCTCATGTGCAGGGAGATACTGTAGCTTATTTCCAAACATCTGCTTAATTAAGCATGAAATAGGTGTCATTTCAAGTCTTAATCTGTCAACAGTGTTTATCAATACATTTAAATTTTAACTATAGTGAAATTAATCATGTTGATTCTGTCTAATTAAACATTACAGCATGAGCTGCCCTGACTGATACTGTATGGTATGACAAGAGCGGCGATCCATCTCATGCTTTTAGGATCCAGCTAGTCGACAAGTGTTAAAGCTCTGGGGTGATGAGGAGATGCTGCCAAGTTTCACCAGGATCCAACAAACAATCCTGCAGAGTGCATTAACGGTTTTATGATTTGACAAATTCAGGGGAGCTTTGAAACCAAGAGCTAATTTATTATGTTATGAGATTAACAATTTGGATTATTCATTCAGAAATTAACTGTAAATATCTCATAATTTGACAGTTTTAGTGATTATGACTGATATGCGTTCAGCGCTTTGAGTGCTGCCTTCAACCAGGGTTTCTATTTTTACCTAAACTAAAAAAAAAACTTAAAAAAAACCACACACACACACACAGGTTTGTTTTTTGTGAAAAGTGAGGACTCTCCATAGGCGTAATGGTTTATATACTGTACAAACCGTATTTTCTATTTCCCCCTACCAACCCTACACCTAAACCTACCCCTTACTGGAAACTTTGTGCTATTTCAGATTTTTCACTCCATTCTGTGTGATTTATAAACGTTTTGAAAAATGGGGACATGGGTTAATGTCCTGAAAAGTCACCTTCTCCATGTAATACCTATGTCATACCTTTGTCATTTATACAAATTTATGTCCTCATTTGTCACACACACACACACACACACAGCACACACACAAACACAGAACACACACACACACACAAACATATAAATATAGTTAGATTACATTAAGAAATCCACCATAGAAAAACTTTAACACAACTTTAATCACTGATAGATAAGGCGTTCCGTTTATATACTGGCAATTTTGATATGCAGGGCATACATCCATCAACTCTGCTTCTGACCCAAAATAGATGGCATCTTAAGAGTGGTGTGACATGAATCAAGGCAAGAAATTGATGAGTTCTTGCTTTGATTGCATCCTTGATTGCATGTTAAATGAAAAGAAAGAGAAGGTCAGTTTCGCAAGAATGTATGTCTTTGTAAGAGTCAGAACAGAAGCTATATGTTTTAATTAAGTTTCCTCTAGAACAAAAATGCTAATTTCTTTTTAGCATTAGCATTGCTAATTTTTTTTCAATATTCAAATTATCAATGCAACGTGAAGCTAGCGCTTGGCGTAAAATGTACAATGTAATTTCTCTAAGCAGTGTCTTCATAGGTCTTCTACAAGCTTTTCATTGCTCTTGAAAAGTCCTTCAGGCATGATTGCGTGCTTTTTCATTTCTGGTGTTGCACCACATCCACTCAAGCACTTAACATATCTGAACCACATGACACGAGACCTTAATTTCTTTTGTCAAGAGTCTCTGATGGAAGTCCACAGGTTGCCAACAAGCAGTAGAATAAATGCAGTAATGAATACATAATATTATACTATAATAATATTTACTTAAGATATATATATCATCTATATAGATATTGCATATATATATCTATATATAGATATATATAAATAATATAATACCGTATAAAATCGAGATTATTTATAGATATTATAGATATAGAGAGATATAAACTCTGTAAATGTCGATTTATAATGTTCAACATATTGCAGTTGACTACACTTAAATGTTAATAAATTGAATATGTATGAAAAGTGAATTTTACAAAAACTTTGACAAAATCCTGTAATGTCAACGCTTTGGTAATGCATGAATAAAAGTCCCAGCAGCAATATTTCCCTTAAAAGATTGTGTCTAAAATGTAGACTAAAGATTCATCTGGAACGCTTATAAATTCACATATAAATGGTTTGAGTCAGGACAGGAACTGATTATCTGTACTTGCCAGAGCTGCTTACCATATTCAAATCTCAATGTAATGCATCCAACGCTTATGCACCCAATCTGTGCAATGCACGCTTACATCCATCATGCATTAGAAAAGCTCTGTTTCCAAAATTATTCACATATCTTGGCAATAGAAGGAGACCTTGCACAGTGGATCAAAAGAGTTTGAGGAGCGATCATGGTTTTTTTTCCTTCCATTATTACACAATACAAAAGACCGCACAACTTTCAAAGAGTGCGGCTCCTTTCAACTCAACATTTCTGCAATACAGCGCAACAATGACCACCTACTTTTTTACCACAGTCTTGGTTCTGGAAATAGTTTTCTCATTCATGTTCTCCATAGGGGTTTGAAATAATTCTTCTAAAAAGAATTTCAATCATGAACCAAACCAACCAGCTCTGAGATGAAACACGCCATTGCACACTTTGATTAGAAGCAAAAGAGAATATGAAAATTGAAAAAAAATTTTTTTTAACATTTTGTTATAATGTTAACATTATACTACAAGGAATGCACTACATGCATCAGTGCAAATTTTGTACTCAAGACCATAAAATAAGGGTATAATATAAAACAAATGACTTATAAACGTCCCAGGTTACGTATGTAACCATGGTTCCCCGAGGGAACGAGACGCTGCGTCGGAAAACGCTAGGGGAACGCCTTCAGCGATACCAAGCTCTGAATCATATGTGTAATCAGTCGAACGATGGGCGAGACGTGCGCGGCGGGTGACGTCATGACCAGGAAGCTTTCTTAGGAGTGAAGCAAGCTCTAGTAGGGATGCCAGAGTATGGCCTTGCCTCAGCGTCTCGTTCCCTCGGGGAACCATGGTTACATACGTAACCTGGGACGTTCCCCTTTGGGAACTCGAGCTGCGTCGGAAAACGCTAGGGGAACGAGATGTCCACGCCGCCAGACTTGCAAATCCCTGCCTGGTGTGGAAGGGCACGGCTATGGCAAGAGAACAGAGGGGCCTGGAGTGGCTCGCAAATCTAGGTCATAGAACCTGACGAAAGTGAGGGGCGTAGACCATCCTGCAGTGTTGCAGATGTCCTGCATAGGAACTCCTGCCAGAAAGGCCTTGGAGGCCGCCACACTTCTTGTCGAGTGAGCCTTGACCCCCAATGGTGAGGGGAGACCAGAGGACTCATAGGCAACAGTAATGGCATCAACTATCCACCGGCTGAGGGTCTGCTTGGAAGCAGGATGACCTCTCTTAGGGGGACCATAGCACACAAGCAGTTGGTCCGCCTTTCTCCACTGGGCAGCTCTGTGGACGTATGCGTCCAGTGCTCGCACTGGACACATACAATTAAGCCTCTGCTGGTCGGGCTCCCTAAAGGGAGGAGGATAAAAAGCCTGGAGTACGACAGGCCGTGGTGTAGAGGAGGGGACCTTAGGGACATACCCCGCACGAGGGTATAAAAACGCTTTGGCCAGACCGGGCGCAAAGTCGAGATAGGAAGGCGCCACAGAAAGGGCCTGCAGATCCCCAACTCTCTTCAGAGAAGATACAGCTAAGAGAAACACAGTCTTTAATGTAAGAAGACGATCCGATATCTCCTCGATAGGCTCAAAGGGAGGCCTACAGAGAGCTTCTAACACCACAGCGAGGTCCCAAGGAGGGACACGAGATCGTACCTGAGGCCTCAGCCTCATCACACCGCGAAGGAAACGTGTAACCAGAGGGTCCTTGCCCACTGAGTGACCACCAAGAGGGGCGTGGTAGGCCACTATGGCCGCCACGTAGACCTTCAGGGTGGAGTGGGTCAACCCTGCGGAGAAACGGGCCTGCAAAAACTCCAGCACTGTACCAACCGGGCAGTTAACTGGGTCAAGCTAGCAGTCTCCGCACCATGCAGTGAAGAGCCTCCACTTCAGGGCATACAGTTTCCTCGTAGTGGGAGCTCTGGATTGGAGGATGGTCTTAACAACCTCGGTTGAGAGACCGGAAGATATGAGCTGCACCCCCTTGGGGGCCACACCCACAGCTTCCACAACTCTGGGCGGGGGTGAAAGATCATACCCTCCGCCTGTGAGAGGAGATCCCTCCTGACGGGAATCTCTTATGGAGAGTTGTCGAGAAGGGAAATCAGGTCCGAGATCCATACTTGGCCCGGCCAGAACGGGGCTACTAGCTATAGACGGACCCCGTTCCGACGTACTCTCTCTAGAACTCCCAGGAGCAGAACGATCGGGGGAAAAGCGTACAGACAAAGCCTCTGCCAAGTCTGTACCATAGCATCCAGCCCCAGTGGACCCGGATGAGTCAGAGAGAACAGAGGGGACATTGCGATGTCATCTGAGTTGCAAACAGGTCCACCTGAGCCTGGCCAAAAAATCTCTATATCTGCTTCACCACCTTGGGGTGACGCATCCATTCCCCGGGCCTCAGCCCCTGCCTCGACAGGATGTCTGCCCCCATATTGAGATGCCCAGGAATACGCACTGCCCTCAGCGAGAGGAGCTTGCCCTGGGACCACACAAGGATCTGATGCGCCAGCTTGCATAAGGGGCGCGAACGCAGACCTCCCTGGTGGTTGATGTAAAAGACCACTGCTGTGTTGTCGGTGTGCACCAGCACATGGCGATCCCTTAGATCTGGAAGAAAGTGTTTGAGGGCTCGAAACACGGCCAGCATCTCCAGGCAGTTGATGGGCCACGTGAGATGGCGACCACTCCACAAACCACGGGCAGGGAGGCCACTCATGACCGCACCCCAACCGTTGAGGGATGCATCCGTCGCTAGCGTACACGGCGACAAGGAGCTCCCAGCACCGGGCCCCGTGAAACCAGGAACCAACGTTTCCTCCACATGTCTATGGCACGTAAGCATCGCCGCGTGACCTTGATCGTGTGAAGCGGATTCCCCCTCGGGGAAAATATTTTGGTTCTGAGCCACCACTGCAAGGGTCGCATGTACAGCAGGCCAAAAGGTATCACGTTGGACGCCGCTGCCATCAGACCCAGCAGTCTGGACTGCTTGACAGTGAGTGACCGGCCTTCTCTTACTCTCGCGACTGCAGTGAGGATCGACTCGATCAGATCAGGAGATAAATGTGCCTGTATCGTGGTCGAATCCCACACCACGCCCCGATAAGCGGTCCTCTGTAATGGAGATAGCACACTATTCTTGGCATTTAGTCTCAACCCCAGCTCTCTCATATGGGCGAGGACGACATCTCGATGCCGAACCGCCATCTGCTCTGATTGAGCTAGTATCAACCAATCGTCTATGTAATTGAGTATGCGGATGCCCTGGAGCCGCAGAGGAGCCAGTGCAGCGTCCACACACTTCGTGAAAGTACGGGGTGAGAGTGCTAGTCCGAAGGGAAGGACCCGATATTGGTAAGCTTTGCCCTTGAAAGCAAACCTCAGGAACTTCCTGTTAGTGGGAAGGATGGAGACATGGAAATAAGCATCTTTTAGATCTATTGTGACTAACCAGTCCTCGGACCTGATCTGAGAAACGACCTGTTTGACAGTGAGCATTTTGTACTTCAGACGCATGACTGAGCGGTTCAATAGCCGCAGATCTAAAACTGGACGGAACCCTCCATCCTTCTTCGGCACGATGAAGTACCGGCTTTAGAACCCGGCCGCCCTGTCGAGAGGAGGGACCACCTCGATGGCCTCCTTCCTCAAGAGAGTAACTACTTCTCGTTCCATGACCATAGCCTGCTCTGGGCTCACTACTGTGAGAAAAACCCCTTTGAAAGGCGGCGGCGGAGCGCCGAACTGAATGCGATAACCTCTTTCTACAGTCTGCAGGACCCAATGAGATACATTTGGCAGTAGTTTCCACGCTGCTAAATAATCTACTAAGGGAACCAGTCTCTAGAGACTGACCTCTGGTGTAATCAGAGCAGCTAGCTGGGTGCCCGGGGAATCGTGCGGCCGGCATGCGTTCGCCGAACTAGCTGCGTTGAGGCCCCCCTAAAAAAAAAAAAAAAACAAAAAAAAAAAAAAAAAAAGAGAAGTGTGGCAAGGCTCTCGGCTCCGCTACGTTTTCCGGCGGAAAATACCGAAGAAAACCTTCGCTGGAGCCGCTGTCGCCCTGGCACCTGGCCTGGGATGCAGGTTGGGGGAGGGAAAGGTGGAAGGGACGGAGGATTGAAGGAAGGGATTTAAGGGGGGAAAAAATTGGCAGAACGGTTTCCTGAGGGCGCTGAGGAGAGACGGACACCGTGTAATGCGATGCACCCCGCTCTTCCCCAGTAGGGGCCGCCCTCAGCAGTCCTGGATTTATTTCCCTTTTTTCGCCTGTCAGGACCGCTTCGTCGAGGGCTTCCTCGACTGAAGAACGACCCTCAGATCGGGCCTCGCCTTAGAAGGCCCCGACCTAGAGCGCCGCCGGCCTCGGTCCCGCTGCGGGGGAGCGCGAGAGGCAACGCTCTGTTTTTGGACCTCCCTATATGAGGAGCTGGTACCCGGCTGGGGCTGCTCCCGCCCAGCAGCCCCCAGAGCTATAGAACGGCGAGGGAGAAACCGCTGGAATGCCGCCGCCTTTTTACGGGCCTCCTGGTATCTGTCGACGACCGAATCGACGGCGTCGCCGAACAGACCAGAAGGCGCAAGCGGGGCATCCATGAGGCAGACCCTGTCCTTCTCTTTCATATCGGACAGGGTCAACCATTAATGCCTCTCCGCCGCCACCAGAGCTGCCATGGACCGCCCAATAGCACAGGCGGTTTCCTTGGTGGCGCGAAGGGCTAAATCAGCGGTTCTCCTCAGTTCTAAAATGTCATCTGCTTTGACCTGCTCGCCTTCATCTAGCTCTTTTAGCAGGTCGGCCTGGTACGCCTGTAATACTGACATAGTGTGCAGACACGCACCAGCCTGACCTCCTGGCGAGTACCCCTTGCCCACCAGCGCTGAAGTGGTTCGCAGCGGCTTGGAGGGCAAGACCGGAGCCTTCAGAGACTATGCCACGCCGGGCGACAGATAGCTCGCAAGCGTCTGCTCTACCCGGGGCATCGCTCTGTAACCGCATTCACTCAACCCTGCCACATTTCCATAATAATCAGAGGCAGGGACGAATAAGCGGGCCGAGAATGGTTTCTTCCACGATCTCGACACCTCGGTGTGGAGATCGGGAAAAAACGGCAGGCTCTGGCGCGGAGGTAGCGACCTGGCCCGCAGAAAGCGTTCATCGAGTTTGCTTCTCTGCGGCTCAGTCTGTTTCTCTGCGGGCCATTCGATGTTCAATTTGGCAACCGCACGAGTAACTACCTCCATTAGCTCCTCATATTGTGGGGATTGAGTGGGCGAATCTTCGACGCTCTCCACATCAACCTCCTCGGAGGAAGATAGGAGAAGCGCCGAGCCCGCTCTCCGGGGGGAAGTAGCCGCAGAACAGGCTTCCGAACCCAGAGATTGGGCGCTGGATCTGGCGGGTGAGGAAGGAGTTAGGTACTCGCCCATCTCCATTCCCTCCACCATTTCCAGCTGCGAACCCCACGAGTGCAGCTGCCGCTCCGCCTCGGCGGAAGCAGGGCCAGCACCGTGAGGAACGCTGGTGAAGGCTCCCTCCTCAAAGAGAGCCTTACGGGAGCGAAGCAAACGCAGTGGCAACAGCTCACAATGCGGACAGTCAGCCCTCTCGAGAACCGACGCCGCGTGCTCCGCTCCCAAGCAGACAACGCACAAACTGTGTGTATCCACACCCGTAATGAAACGCGGGCAGGGAGGAACACACAGCCTGTAACGCGATCTGCTCTCACCCTTTTTGTCTTTTGCGTTAGACATTCTTTTTTTTATTTTCTCTGCTGAGCTAGTTTGGCTGCTTGTCACTTTTGGACAGACAACAATAAATAAACTCCAGAACATAATCGGGACCCGACACACACTAGAGGTTGCTTCACTCCTAAGAAGCTAGCGCTGGCGGCACCTCACGTGCTTTTAAAGCTTACTGGTCATGACGTCACCCGCCGCGCACGTCTCGCCCATCGTTCGACTGATTACACATATGATTCAGAGCTTGGTATCGCTGAAGGCGTTCCCCTAGCGTTTTTCCGACGCAGCTCGAGTTCCCGAAGGGACATTGAATTACACCGCCCTGCATCATAATGTTTGCTGAATGAAATCCATTATGTTTCTTACTAATTTTAGAGTTCTGATACAACATCAGTGCTGTTCATACATTCTCACAAAATATTATGTACATTTTGTAGCATTTATACTTTTGACCTCCATTTGTAAGGTGGAGATGTCTTGTGTTATCATCAGAAAAACTGCCACAGAGAGATGATTCCTGTCTTCCTCTGAGCCAGATTACAATTATTTGCTCAATTAACAGACCATTTAGACATTTATGAATGATTTTTAAGACATTATTTTATGCCTAATTCTGATTAAAAGGTTAGAATTATGGCCAGTGACAGAAGAAAATGCAAACATGACCAATGTTCTTTTTTTCTGTCCACTCCAAACACGACAGGAAAGGTTTTTTGTTTATGTGACTTCTTTGATATTCATAGGAGGTGTCAAACATTATCTGCACTTCTCTGCATTTGTTTTTTTTTAATTTACATTTTGATACCTCTTTGATCTTTCAATTTGCCCTGCTTTTAATTATTATTATTATTCTTATTGCTAAGTTTATTAAAGCTAATACTTGTCCCACACACACACAGTTTGTTTTTGTGAATTGTGGGACATTCCATAGGCGTAATGGTTTTTATACTGTACATACTGTATTTTCTGTTGCCCTACACCAACCCTACACTTAAACCTACCCCTTACAGGAAACGTTCTGCATTTTCACTTTATCAAAAAAATGCACTCTGTGTGATTTATAAGTGTTTTGAAAAATGGGGACCTCAAAAATGTCTTCATAAATCACCTTCTCCTTGTAATACCTGTGTTATACCTTTGTCATTATACAAATTTGTGTCCTCATAAATCACAAAAACGCGTGCACCGCACGCACCACGCACACACACACCACATATATATATATATATATACACATTGGGTACGGAAAGTATTCAGATCCCCTTAAATTTTCACTCTTTGTATATTGCAGCCATTTGCTAAATCATTTAGTTAAATTTTTTTTCTCATTAATGTACACACAGCACCCTATATTGACATAAAAACACAGAATTGTTGACATTTTGCAGATTTATTCAAAAAGAAAAACTGAAATATCACATGGTCCTAGTATTCAGACCCTTTGCTCAGTATTTAGTAGAAGCACCCTTTTTGATCTAATACAGCCATGAGTCTTTTAGATGCAACAAGTTTTTCACACCTGGTTTGGGGATCCTCTGCCATTCCTCCTTGCAAATCCTCTCCAGTTCTGTCAGGTTGGATGGTAAACGTTGGTGGTCAGCCATTTTTAGGTTTCTCCAGAGATGTTCAATTGGGTTTAAGTCAGGCTCTGGCTGGGCCATTCAAGAACAGTCACAGAGTTGTTTGTGAAGCCACTCCTTCGTTATTTTAGCTGTGTGCTTATGGTCATTGTCTTGTTGGAAGGTAAACCTTCGGCCCAGTCTGAGTTCCTGAGCACTCTGGAGAAGGTTTTTTCGTCCAGGATATCCCTGTACTTTGGATTCATCTTTCCCTCGATTGCAACTAGTCGTTCTGTCCCTGCAGCTGAAAACACCCCCACTGCATGATGCTGCCACCTCCATGCTTCACTGTTTGGACTGTATTGGACAGGTGATGAGCAATGCCTGGTTTTCTCCACACAATACCGCTTAGAATTAAGGCCAAAAATTCCTATCTTGGTCTCATCAGACCAGAGAATCTTATTTCTCACATCTTGGAGTCCTTCAGGTGTTTTTAGCAAACTCCATGCAGTCTTTCACGTGTCTTGCACTGAGGAGAGGCTTAATTGAGTTTTGCATAGTCAGGCTAGAGTTTTCATCTGTACATGAGAGTTTACATGACATTTTAGAAAGGTGAACTATTGCATTAGTCTTACTGAAATCAACTTCTTAAGTACATGTAAACATACTTACTGTCAGCTATCTGACAGTGATAAGCAACACTGAAGACAGGCAAATATACTAGCCCAAAGGAGGTAAAGGGCAGGGCAGGCTGGTGGTTGTTCCCCAGGGAAAGAGTGGCTGAAAGGGGCTGCAAAGTGTGAGAGCAGTGGGTTATTTTTACCTGCTTGATCCTTGCAGAATGAGAAACAGAGAGGGAGTGAGAGAGAGCAGCTGCAGTGTAAGACCAGGGATCAACAAATGGCTGATATAAGCACTGACTTAAGAGCAAGACCTTACACAGATACACACACACACTATTATACATTCTTAAACATGTACGAGCATACAGGGTTACATATTGTAAATGCAGCTATCTTTAAAGATATTATGACCATTTTTTACTGTACACTGTAAAATCTAATTAGTTGGGCTTACATAAAAAAAGCATGCAAACCGATTGCCTTGAAAAAAATGTGAAATAGGAATAGTATGTTGTACTGTGCTTAGTTAGTATAGTTTACTTACACGAGAGTTCTAGTAACTAAAAAAGAACTGTAGGGGGTACTTGATCCTTTCATTTAGCTTTACTCATGACTTAGTATAGCTACTCACTGACTTCCAGAGTGCATTGCGGCAGAATAAATGGTGCAGTTGCTTTGATTTACAGTTGTTGATTTTATTTGTTGTCTTGTGTCAGTAGCAGCACAACAAAAATTAAATAAAATGGTTATTGTTACAATTATTGAAAATAAATGAAATCGAATTGTTACCATTGTTGTCATTCACGTGCTGAATGTTTAAGTCTGTGTGTGACTTTAGCATATTACCCCACACTATTTAAGGATTATATAAACCCAATTAAAAGCATCTCAAGGTATTTTTGAAAAATGAAATTTGACAAAGTTAATTAATAAACACACACACAAAAAATACACTAATGCTTTAATTAGAAAATAGGTCACTTTCTAAAAGCAACCTATTTATTTATTTTCTTCCCTTGAAATCAAATAACTCTGACTTCATGATGCATTGCTGCATAACTGCAGACATGGAGGAAATGGGTGAAAAGTTTATTAAGACTGTTTTTCTTTTCTTCTTCTTCTGTTGTTATGTTGCACATTAGTATGGCGTTATTTTAATGACAAATGTCAAGAGCACATTATTGTAGCGCGAAAGCAC
>JADLZN010000269.1:0-28663 GCA_018155175.1 Sinocyclocheilus anophthalmus
GTGTCAAGTCAGGTCACAGCTGATCTTCCTGAGTCAAGTCTAGTCACAGTTGATCGTCATGAGTCAAGTCAAGTCACAGTTGATCTTCATGAGTCAAGTCAGGTCACAGCTGATCTTTATGAGGCAGGTCAGGTCACAGTTGATCGTCAGGAGTCAAGTCTAGTCACAGTTGATATTCATGAGTCTAGTCAAGTCACAGCTGATCTTCATGAGTCAAGTCTAGTCACAGCTGATCGTCATGAGTCAAGTCAAGTCACAGCTGATCTTCATGAGTTAAGTCAAGTCACGGTTGATCATCATTAGTCTGGTCTAGTCACAGTTGATCGTCCTGAGTCAAGTCTAGTCACAGTTATCGTCTGAGGCACAAGTCAAGTTACGTTTCATTATCGGATCAAGTCCAGTCACAGTTGATCTCTGAGTAAGTCAGGCAATCGATTGTCTTCAGGAAAAGGAAAAAAAAAGAAGGTAAAAGAGTCAAGTCTAGTCACAGTTGTTCTTCCTGAGTCTAGTCAAGCCACAGCTGTTGTTCTTCCTGAGTCTAGTCAAGCAACAGTTGTTCTTCCTGAGTCTAGTCACAGTTGATATTCCTGAGTCAAGTCTAGCCACAGCTGATCTTCCTGAGTCAAGTCTAGTCACAGCTGATCTTCCTGAGTCAAGTCTAGTCACAGTTGTTCTTCAGGAGTCAAGTCTAGTCACAGTTGATCTTCAGGAGTCAAGTCTAGTCACAGTTGATCGTCATGAGTCAAGTCAAGTTACAGTTCAATATCATCAGTCTGGTCAAGTCACAGCTGATCTTCATGAGTCAGTCAAGTCAGTTTGTTCTTCAGGCGTCAGTCTAGTCCCAGTTGATCTTCTAAGTCAAGTCTGTCACAGTTATCGTCCCATGATCGATCAAGTCGTCACAGTTTTGATCTCAGAGTCAAGTCTATCACAGCTGACTCGTCATGAGTCAAGTCAAGTCTCAGCTGTTCTTCATGAATCAAGTCAAGTCACAGTTGATCGTCATGAGGCAATCAAGTCACAGTTGATCGTCATGAAGGACAAGTCTAGTCACAAAGTGGTTTTTGATCTTCTGAGTCAAGTCTAGCACAGTGATCGTCTGAGTCAAGTCTAGTCCAGCTATCGTCATGAGTCAAGTCTAGTCACAGCTGATCTTCCTGAGTCAAGTCTAGTCACAGCTGATCGTCATGAGTCAAGTCTAGTCACATCTGATCGTCATGAGTCAAGTCAAGTCAAAACTGATCTTCAGGAGTCAAGTCAAGTAACAGCTGATCTTCATGAGGCAAGTCAAGTCACAGTTGATCTTCCTGATTCCAGGTCTAGTCACGGTTGATCTTCCTGAGTCGAGTCTAGTCACAGTTTATCTTCCTGAGTCGAGTCTAGTCACATTTGATCGTCATGAGTCAAGTCAAGTCTCAGCTGATCTTCATGAGTCAAGTCAAGTCACAGTTGATCGTCATGAGGCAAGTCATGTCACAGTTGATCGTCATGAGGCAAGTCTAGTCACAGTTGATCTTCATGAGTCTAGTCAAGTTACAGCTGATAGTTATGATTCTAGTCAATTCACAGCTGATAGTTATGAGTCTAGTCTAGTCACTGTTGATCTTCCTGAGTCAAGTCTAGTCCCAGCTAATCTTCACCAGTCTAGTCACAGTTGATCTTCCTGAGACAAATCTAGTCACAGCTGATCTTCCTGAGTCAAGTCAGTCTCAGCTGATCTTCATGAGTCAGGTCAAGTCGCAGCTGATCTTCATGAGGCAAGTCAGTTCACAGTTGATCGTCATGAGTCAAGACAAGTTACAGTTCATTATCATGAGTCAGGTCAAGTCACAACTGATCTTCACGAGTCAAGTCAAGTCACAGCTGATCTTCAAGAGTCAAGTCGAGTCACAGCTGATCTTCCTGAGTCAGGTCAAGTCACAGCTAATCTTCCTGAGTCTGGTCTAGTCACTGTTGATCGTCATGAGTCAAGTCTATTCACAGTTGATCGTCATGAGTCAAGTCTAGTCACAGCTGATCTCTCTGAGTTCAGTCAAGTCACGGTTGATTATCATGAGTTCAGTCTAGTCACAGCTGATCTTCCTGAGTCAAGTCTAGTCACAGCTGATTGTCATGGGTCAAGTCTAGTCACAGTTGATCTTCAGGAGTCAAGTCAAGTCAATTCACAGTTGATCGTCATGCCCGTCAAGTCAAGTTACAGTTGATCTTCCTGAGTCAAGTCTAGTCACTGTTGATCTTCCTGAGTCAAGTCTAGTCAGTTGTTCTTCAGGAGTCAAGTCTAGTCACAGTTCATATTCCTGAGTCAAGTCTAGTCACAGTTAATCTTCCCGAGTCAAGTCAAGTCAAGTCACAGCTAATCTTCATAAGTCATGTCAGGTCACGGTTGATCGTCATGAGTCAAGTCAATTCAAGTCTCAGTTGATCGTCATGAGTCAAGTCAAATCACAGTTGATCATCATGAGGCAAGTCAAGTCACAGTTTATCGTCATGAGGCAAGTCAAGTCACAACTGATCTTCATCAGTCCATTTCTAGATCACAGTTGATCGTCTGAATTCAGTCTAGTCACAGCTGCTCGTCATGAAGTCAGTCTGTCACAGCTGATCTCCTGATCAAGTTAGTCACAGCTGATTCGTCATATCAATCTAGTCACATCTTATCGTCATGAGCAAGTCCTAGCACAGCTTGATCTTCAGAGTCCAGGGGGGGGGGGGGGGGGGGGGGGAGTCACTTCAATTTCACAGTTGATCGTCATGAGGCAAGTCTAGTCACAGTTGTTCTTCCTGAGTCAAGTCTAGTCACAGCTGATCGTCATGAGTCAAGTCTAGTCACAGCTGATCGTCATTGGTCAAGTCAAGTCACAACTGATATTCATGAATCTAGTCAAGTCACAACTAATCTACAGGAGTCAAGTTAAGTCACAGTTGATCGTCATGAGTCAAGACAAGTCACAGTTGATCTTCATGAGTCAAGTCAAGTCACCGTTTGATCTTCATGAGTCCAGTCAGGTTCCAGTTCATTATCCTGAGTCAAGTTTAGTCACGGCTGATATTCATGAGTCAAGTCTAGTCACAGTTGCTCTTCCTGAGTCAAGTCACGTCTCAGCTGACCTTCCAGAGCCTCGTCACGTCTCAGCTGATCTTCATGAGTCAAGTCAATTCACAGCTGATCGCGGCGTCCAAGTCAGTCCCACAGCGTTCTTCATGAGTCAGGTTTATTCACGGTTGATCGTCATGAGTCAAGTCAATTCACAGCTGATCATCATGAATCAAGTCAAATCACAGTTGATCATCATGAGTCAAATCGTCACAGCTGATTTTCCTGAGTCAAGTCAAGTCACAGCTGATCTTCCTGTGTCGAGTCACAGCTGATCTTCCTGAGTTCAGTCAAGTCACAACTGATCTTCCTGAGTCTAGTCACTGTTGATCGTCATGAGTCAAATCTAGTCACAGCTGAGCGTCATGAGTCAAGTCAAGTCACAGTTTATCGTCATGAGTCAAGTCATAACTGATCTTCATGATTCCAGTCAAGTCTCAGCTGGTCTGCCAGAGCCTCGTCACGTCTCAGCTGTTCGTCCAGAGTCACGTCACGTCTCAGCTGTTCATCCAGAGTCACGTCACATCACAGCTGATCATCCAGAATCACGTCGCATCACAGCTGATCATCCAGAGTCATGTCACGTCCTGTCTGTTACACCCAGATTATCAAGGTCAGTCCTTCGGTATTCCATTCTGGTATCCAGTGTGAGGGATGCACCGCTGGTGTCTGCACGCACAGCTGGTATCCCCAAACCCACTCACATTAACCCTTCTGTTCATGAACTCATTCCTCTGTCTGCAGCACTTCCCATATGGGGTGTTGCTTTATGGTGTGTCTGGGCCGCGTACTCCACTGCTGATTTGCTAGAAGCAGCGGCATCGGCTACGATATCTCCAGAGGTGGCGGCTTATGCTGCAGACCCTCCCGAGGTAGCGGTGCCCGCTGCTGTGCTCCCAGAGACCATGATACCCACTGCAGTCTCTTCAGAGGTGGCAGCGCATGCTGCAGAACCTCCCGAAACAGTGGTGCTCGCTTCAGCTCCTTGAGTGGTGGTGGGCCCAGCACGCACTTTCTGCCTGTCCTGTCATGGCTATGGAAGCCATCTGTGAACTCTCGTCCCGTCCTGTCATGGCTAAGGAGGCCGTTTGCGAACTCCCTGCTCGTCCTGTCACAGCTATAGAGGCCGTTTGCGAACTCCCTGCTCGTCCTGTCACAGCTATAGAGGCCGTTTGCGAGCTCCCTGCTCGTCCTGTCACAGCTATAGAGGCTGTCGGGGAGTCCTCATCCTGTCCTGTCACAGCTATAAAGGCCGTTTGCGAACTCCCTGCTCGTCCGGTCACGGCTATGGAGGCCGTCGGTGAATCCTCATCCTGTCCTGTCCGGCTATGAGGCGTTTGTGACTTCTTTGCTTGCTTTGTTCTGGCCAAGGAGGTTGTTTGTGAACTTTTGTCTTGTCCCGACCCAGCCAGGGAGGCTGCCCCTGAACGCTCAGTCTTGTCTATCAACCCCAATGTTCTGTCTGTGTTGTCTGTCTCTGCTCTCTCGTTGTTACAGTCTCTGCCATGGTCTCCTGGTCGGTGTGGTTCACCGGGGGGGTTTCCTGTTCCTTCTGCTCCGCCGTGGTGGTCCTCTGCTCCGCCGTTGTGGTCTTCTGCTCCGCCGTGGTGGTTTTCTGCTCTGCTGTGGTGGTCCTCAGCTGCACCTGTTCTGCCGGCTCCGCCCTGGCTCTCTGTTCCGCTGGTTCTGCCTCAGTTCCCTCTCTCTCCACTTCCATGTGTACCTGGCCCTCCATCCCTCCCCCTGTTCCGCCTCCACTCCACCGCCCTCCGGAATCGTAAAGTGTTTGGAGCGTCTGGAAGCCGCTCCTTGGGGGGAGGGGGGGGGGCTCTGTCATGTATCCGGTCCATGAACTTCCATCTGCTAGCCATCAGAGGTCACCCCCTTTTTTTTTTTTTTTTTTTTTTTTTTTTTTTTTTCCATTTTTCATTGACTCTCGCACGACACACTGTTGCATATCACCCCGGACTACATATCCCATCATTCATTGCATGGTTTGCACACTGCACTGATTGCACTGATTGCTCACAGCTGTTTCATATCACTCACTCATTATTTAACACTCATTCTCACTCCTTTCTAACTGCCGAGTATTGTTTAGCGCTTATCGTTTTGATAGCTACACTACGGAGCTTGTTTAGTTTACCCTGCCTTAGCTTAGTCTGCCTCGTCTGTTTTCTTGGTTTCTGATCTTTGCCTGCTTTCCTGGATTTATCCCTCTAGTCTCGCCCTTGTGATTCTGTTCGCCGATCGTTGACCTACGCTAGCCCTAGGAATATTCTTGTGTCCCTCTATATACCTGTTGCCACTGTTCGACCCTGCTTGTGTTTCTGACTATTGTATCTGCATTACTAGATAATGCATTGTAAATTAAAATATGTAAAAGTAATGCATTACTAGATAATGCATTGTAAATTAAAATATGTAAAAGTAACGCATTAATCGATAATGCATTGTAAATTAAAATATGTAAAAGTAACACTTTACTAGATAATGCATTGTAAATTAAAATATGTAAAAGTAATGCATTACTAGATAATGCATTGTAAATTAAAATATGTAAAATAATGCATTACTAGATAATGCAATGTAAATTTAAAAGTAACGCATTACTAGATAATGCATTGTAAATTAAAATATGTAAAAGTAACGCATTAATCGATAATGCATTGTAAATTAAAATATGTAAAAGTAACGCATTAATCGATAATGCATTGTAAATTAAAATATGTAAAAGTAACGCATTAATCGATAATGCATTGTAAATTAAAATATGTAAAAGTAACACTTTACTAGATAATGCATTGTAAATTAAAATATGTAAAAGTAACACTTTACTAGATAATGCATTGTAAATTAAAATATGTAAAATAATGCATTACTAGATAATGCAATGTAAATTTAAAAGTAACGCATTACTAGATAATGCATTGAAAATTTAAAAGTAACACATTACTCTAATGCATTGTAAATTAAAATATGTAAAAGTAACGCATTACTAGATAACGCATTGTAAATTAAAATATGTAAAAGTAATGCATTACTAGATAATGCATTGTAAATTAAAATATGTAAAAGTAACGCATTACTAGATAATGCATTGTAAATTAAAATATGTAAAAGTAACGCATTACTAGATAATGCATTGTAAATTAAAATATGTAAAATAATGCATTACTAGATAATGCAATGTAAATTTAAAAGTAACGCATTACTAGATAATGCATTGTAAATTAAAATATGTAAAAGTAACACTTTACTAGATAATGCATTGTAAATTAAAATATGTAAAAGTAACACTTTACTAGATAATGCATTGTAAATTAAAATATGTAAAAGTAACACTTTACTAGATAATGCATTGTAAATTAAAATATGTAAAAGTAACGCATTACTAGATAACGCATTGTAAATTAAAATATGTAAAAGTAACGCATTACTAGATAATGCATTGTAAATTAAAATATGTAAAAGTAACGCATTACTAGATAATGCATTGTAAATTAAAATATGTAAAAGTAATGCATTACTAGATAATGCATTGTAAATTAAAATATGTAAAAGTAACACTTTACTAGATAATGCATTGTAAATTAAAATATGTAAAAGTAACACTTTACTAGATAATGCATTGTAAATTAAAATATGTAAAAGTAACACTTTACTAGATAATGCATTGTAAATTAAAATATGTAAAAGTAACACTTTACTAGATAATGCATTGTAAATTAAAATATGTAAAAGTAACACTTTACTAGATAATGCATTGTAAATTAAAATATGTAAAAGTAACCCATTACTAGATAACGCATTGTAAATTAAAATATGTAAAAGTAACGCATTACTAGATAATGCATTGTAAATTAAAATATGTAAAAGTAACCCATTACTAGATAATGCATTGTAAATTAAAATATGTAAAAGTAATGCATTACTAGATAATGCATTGTAAATTAAAATATGTAAAAGTAACGCATTACTAGATAATGCATTGTAAATTAAAATATGTAAAAGTAACGCATTACTAGATAACGCATTGTAAATTAAAATATGTAAAAGTAACGCATTACTAGATAACGCATTGTAAATTAAAATATGTAAAAGTAACGCATTACTAGATAACGCATTGTAAATTAAAATATGTAAAAGTAACGCATTACTAGATAATGCATTGTAAATTAAAATATGTAAAAGTAACGCATTACTAGATAATGCATTGTAAATTAAAATATGTAAAAGTAATCATTATATCTGCACTGTTGTTTACTTCACTGGTTTGCACTCTATCTGCCATGTGCCTTGTGCTGCTTTATATATTTTTTTTACCTGTTTTGTATATTTGTATTTTTATATTTAATCTGTATCTATCTGTAATTATGTTCTACTGTTAGTGTTATCTGTATGCACCAAGGGTCTGAGAGTAACGCAATTTCAATTCTCTGTGTGTATGTGCTGTACATGTGGAAGAATTGACAATAAAGCAGACTTGACTTGATTACTAGATAATGCATTGTAAATTTAAAAGTAACACATTACTTTACTAGTGACTTGAAAAAAGTAATCTGATTACGTAACTCACGTTACTTAATGCGTAACCCCCAACGCTGGTTTCAACTTACATTTATTAATTATTACGGTAACACTTTAGATCAGGGAACACTATTGACTATTAACTAGTTGGTTATTAGCATGCACATTACTAGCATATTGGCTGTTAATTATTACTTATAGAGCAGATATTAATCCGTTGTCCTGCATGACCATATCCTAGATCTCTTAACCCTAGTCTATTCCTAAACATAACAACTACAACAACTGTCTTATTTACTATCAATAAGCAGCAAATGAGGACTTTATTATAATCTAACGTGCTACCGTTATTATTTACATATTATGTATGTAATTGAACATTTTCTGATAAAACTGCGACTAAAGTGGCATTAAAAGTTTGCTGTGCTAGTTTGTAGGGCTGCACAATCTGGCCAAGAATTTTGTGATTATATGCCAATGTGAATATGAAATAATAGTAGTTATTAAGATTATTATTACTATATTTCTAATCCTCAGACGTCACGCCCACGGACTGTTGCCTGAACGTCTGATGCATACGGCACTCAAAACTGGAAACACTTCAGGAGTTTCAAAGTATAATATTTAAATTTCGCGGCATAGAATCTTTCAAATACGTCAGAGAGTTTCACACGCCGGTCTGTTATTGTGGGGACATTTCCACGTCCCTAAACATGAAACGCGGCACAAAACGAAACGTGATTGGTTGCTTTAGCTGTCAATCATACGGCCTCTTGTGCGCCATTCAAAGCGGCCACGGTTCTTCAGCCGTCAGTCTAACGCAAGACTATTACTACTATTGTGATTATTATTACTAGAATGAAATAGTAAACACAATAAAAAACTACTATTGTAATATTTCACTGTAAAATAGAAAAATCTAACATTTAAAAATAGATTAAAGATTGAAGAGAAAGTGCATGTTCTAAGACAAACTCACCTCGCCACGTCACTGTTCTTCTCCTCTGCGCCTCCGTCTTCTTGATTCTTCTCCTCCTCCACCTCCTCCTCCTGTTTCCCGGGCTCCTCCTGCTTCTTCTGCTGCTGTTCTTTCTCTTTCTTCGGCGGCCGTCCTCTCCTGGCGGGAGGCTTGGGCGAGACGGCCGGGCTCTTGTTTTTAGGCGCTGTTGCTGAGCTCTTTTTTGCGGTATTGGAGGCAGGAGGCGGAGACAGTGAGAGCGAGAAGGAGACGCCTCCGGACTTCGGCGCTGAAGACGAAGCGTCTCGCTCGCGGGGAAACAGGGAGGGCGAGGGCTGAGAGGGAGATGTGACGGGGTGCGAGGAGGCGGGGGGGTGCGACAGCTCCATGGCGGCTCGGACCTCGGGCTGCTGCTCGTGGTGTTTCTCCAGGTGCCTAGCGAGCGAGCGGAAGTGACGGCCGCAGTAGGGACAGTGCTGTCTGCGGGAGAGCGCGCCGCTCGCGCCGATGTTTATGTTTATGTTATGTTTATGTTGGTGGTGGGGCGGGTCAGAGCCTGCTGGCAGGCTTCGGCGAGGAAGGGGCGGGGCATTTGAAGGACAGGGGGCGGGGCTGGGCTTTCTTCTTGATGGTCGCCGAGGTTTTCTGTTTCTTGCGGCGTCTCATCATGCGGCCCCGCAAATCCTCCAGATCATCTTCGTCGTCATCATCATCATCGTCATCGTCGTCGTCCTCCTCCTCTTCGTCCTCCTCTCGGTCAGAGTCGCTGGCCTCGGAGTGAGACAGCGGAGAGGAGGAGGGAGACAGGGACCATGACGGAGTGAGGTAGTCAGAAACGCTGAGAGACATTGGGAGTGAACCCGGCTCCTCCTCCTGCAGAGACACAAGCCAGCTGCGAGTTAAACATGCACCAATCAATAGCTAGCTACAGATGGGAAAATGCTCCTGTGCAAGAGATCTCTCATAGATTTCGGGCCTGTTCACACCAAGTCTGAAGATGATTTTATTGTTGTTTGACAAACATCACAGCAGCTTATTTAGTATCATGGTACAGTATTACAGTTTGTGTTCATATTTTGCATTAGATTTTATTTTCTATTTTCAATATTCATTTCAAATTTTAGGAATATGCGAGCCTGGAGCACAAAAGTTAATGTTTGATTAGTAATATGCATTGCTAAGAACTTCATTTGAACAACTTTAAAGATGATTTTCTCAATCTTTAGTTTTTTTGCCCCTCATATTCACAGATTTTCAAAATTGTCGCTCCTAACAAACGAAAAAAACATACACAAGGAAGATTATTTATTCAGCTTTCAGATGATGCATACATCTCAAAATTGACCCTTATGACTGGTTGTGTGGTCCAGGGTCACATATTGTTGTGTATTTTTTTATTAGTTTCGAATTATTTAGTTGTAGCTATTTTAGTACATCAAGTTAAACTAATTGAAAATGAGAAATGTTGCCTTGTTAAACAGCTGAAATGTGTTTTATTTTTTTCAGTTAAAGTTTATTTTATTTCAGGTAATAAAAATGTTTTAATGGTTTTAGTTTTAGTTAATAACCCCACATCATAGCAAATAAAAATAAAAAGTTTGACATGACAAGCAGGTGTTTATTTTTCATGTTCATACTGGTCATTTATTTTAAGTAAGTTTAGTTTCACGTGACAAAAATTTTTTTTTTTTTACTATAATGTTTTAGTTAACTATAATAACCCTGCTTTTATGATCTTGAATATTACTAAATAAAAATAAAATGCAAAAATGTTACTAATGCAATATTTCACTGTATTTAAGAAAAAATAATAATTTTCTTTTAGTTTTGTTGACAACAGCATTTCATTCTACACACATTTGAGAAGATGGTTGATGACTGGAGAAAAATTTTAATTTAAGGACGCCACATCTAATTTGTGATATCTTCAATAACTTATCTTATTTTCCAATTTATTGTAGCATATTTAAAATGTTATTTTCCAATTTTCAGAGCAACTCCTCACATTCCTTGCTATTTTTCACATGCACTGCAGTTTTGTTTAAATGCATGTGTGATGCACATCAGATTGCGGTGTTCATGGCACATTTAAAGCGTAAATCGTATAAACGTTCATGATCTACAATCTGACTTTACTCCAGCTGTGCATGTAAAGACATCAGTGTGTGTGGTGAGAGAGTGAGTGATGATGAGTGAGTGAGTGATGTTGTGTGTGTTGAGTGTGTGTGAGTGTGTGTGAGTGAATGAGAGTGTGTGTGTGTGTGTATGTGAGTGTGTGTGAGTGAGTGAGTGAGGGAGTGAGTGAGTGTGTGTGTGTGTGTGAGTGTGTGTGAGTGTGTGTGTGTGTGAGTGTGTGTGTGTGTGTGTGAGTGAGTGTGTGTGTGAGTGAGGGTGTGTGAGTGTGTGTGTGTGTGTTGTGAGTTGTGGTGTGTGATTGTGTGTGTGCCGCGTGTGTTTGTGTGCGATGAGTGGTGTGTGGTGTGAGTGAGTGAGTGTGTGTGTGTGTGTGAGTGAGGGTGTTGAGTGTGTGTGTGTGTGGTTGTGTGAGTGCGTGTTGTGTGGTGTGAGTGAGTGAGTGAGTGAGTTTGTGTGTGAGTGAGTGAGTGTGTGTGTTGAGTGTGTGTTGAGTGTGACCTTGTGTGTGCGCGTGTGTGTTTGTGTGCGTATGAGTGAGTGTGTGTGTGAGTGAGTGAGTGAGTGAGTGAGTGTAGGAGTGGTGTGTGTGTGTGTGAGTGGGTGTATGTGTGTTGTGTGTGTGTGTGTGTGAGTGAGTGAGTGTGTGTGTGTGGAGTGAGTAAGTGTGTGTGTGTGTGGTGTGTGTGCATGTGCGTGTTTGTGTGTGTGAGTGAGTGAGTGAGTGTGTATGCGTGAGTGTGTGTGTGAGTGAGTGAGTGAGTGTGTGTTGTTGTGTGTGAGTGAGTGTGTTTGAGTGTGTTGTGTGTGTGTGTGTGAGTGAGTGCGTGTGTGTGTGTGTGAGTGTGTGTGTGAGTGTGTGTGGGTGAGTGTGTGTGTGTGTGTGTGTGAGTGATTGAGTGATTGAGTGAGTGAGTGTGTGTGAGTTGGTGTGTGTGTGTGTGTGTCTGAGTGACTGTGAGTGTGTGTGAGTGAGTGTGTGCGTGTGTTTGTGTGTGTGTTTGTGTGTGTGAGTGAGTGTGTTTGTGTGTGGGTGTGTGTGTGTGAGGTGTGTGTGTGCGCATGTTTTTTGGTTGTTTGTGTGCGTAGAGTGAGTGAGTGAGGATGAGTGTGTGTTGCATGAAATCACCTTCTTAATGTTGCTCTCTGGGTTGAATCCACATTCAAACCCGCGCGGGGACACCGAAGTATGAAAGCCCTGCGGTTTAATAGATCATGAATGAATTAAAGTTTACGCAGATGTGCGGAGAATACAGTATAGCGTGTTTCAGTGAGGTTCTGGTCGTTCACCATGGCATTTTCTCCCCAGTCGGTCAGGCTGTAGTCCACTGTGATCTCCTCTCCTTTGGCAATGTCTCGAATGGCTATGACGACGAGCCGGACCTGACTCCCACAATGCACCTCTCTAATCCTGCAGTTGGGCGCTGGGTGGAACAGCACAGGGCCGCGGACGCCACTAGCACCCTCTTCAGCCAGCTCTGGCACACTGCAGGACACACAAACACACGGCACATTCAGAGTCAACACGGCTGAGCACTGTGGAAGCTCATTTCCACCAACCAATAAAAAGTGAATGAGAGCAGGTCTTGTACCAGAGCTGTGCCGGGTCGGTGGAGGAAGACGGGCTGCTCCGCAGGTATTCGTTCTTCATCCTCCTCTGTGGTCTGCTTCATCCCCTACACCACACATAAGCACACACACACACACACACACACACACACACACAACCACACACACACACACACAAACACACAAATCAATAACATTCTAAATATGGAGGAAAAAACAGCTAAATGTTATTCAGAGGCTCATGCTGATTTTTATATGATGAGATTCTGATGCTTGTGCTGTAAATGATCTAAATATCAGTCGTCTCTATATCTCCAGTAATCTGTCTCAGTAAGAAGAGAGTGAAATGCTCCAAACATATAACGCAGTGATTGAGAGCTGAAGAAATAAAGGCTCCTCAGAAGATGTGAGATGTTCTGGAGGCTTGTGGAGATCATTCCTCCGCTGAGGAACAGTGAAAGTAAAGCTTCTGGAAATAAACGCTCCTCAAAAGATCCTGAGGATCAGATTTGAGACTCTAAAACATGATTGGAGAATCAAGTAAAGCTGAGCTGCTTCAGTCCAGTATGTGTTCATCTTCTGACCTTTACTTGATCAAAACCAGTCAAGATCCAGCTACAGTTACACTAAACGAGCTCTGACTGGATAAAACACTCTAAACTGTGTTTCAGTACCTGGGCTGTAACTGTGTTCAGACAGACTCTCCTCCTCGTCCTCCGTCACATACGCCGCTCTTTCACACACCTTCACCGGCGTCCCCTTCCTCTTCCTGCCACACACTCTGCCTGTGCAGACACCACACACACACACCACCACACACACACACCGTCAGACCATCACACACACTCTCTCACACACACAGATTCCCTCTCACACACTCACAAGATTCACTCTCGACACACACACTCTCATTCACGTCTCACTCACTCACACCCCACACACAGATTCACACACCACGCACAGATTCCACTCTCACACACACACACACACATATTCACACACACACCCACACCACAGATTCATCACACACACACACCACAGATTCCTCTCAAACCACACAGATTCCACCACCACACACAGATTCAACTCACACACAGATTCACTCTCCACACACACACAGATCACTCACACACACACACACAGCATTCACACACACACACCACCCATATCACTCACACACACACACACATATTCACTATCACACACACACACACAGATTCACTCCACTCACTCACACACCACACCCCAACATTATTCAACTCACACACACACACCACACAATTCACTCGACACACACACACACACCCCAGCTTCACACACACACACAGATTCACTCACACACACACACACACAGATTCACTCTCCCACCACACACCCACACCATATTCCCTCACCACATCAAACAGATTCACTCCTCACTCACTCACACACAACACACAGATTCACTCACACACCCACAAATTCACTCACACACACACACACAGATTCACACACACACACACACACCGATTCACTCCACACCCCCTCATCACTCACACACACACACCCACAGATTACTCTCACTCACACACACACACAGATTCACTCTCACTCACACACACACAGATTCACTCTCACTCACACACACACAGATTCCACTCTCACCTCTCACACACACACACAGATTCACGCTCACCCACACACACACACACACACACAGGTTTTTTTATTCACTCTCTCACCACCCACCCACACACCAATTCACTCTCACACACACACACACCAATTCCCTCACCCCACTCACACACTGTCTCACTCTCACACACACACTCTCACACTCACAGATTCACTCTCACACACACACACAATTCACTCTCCACACACACACACACACACACAGATTCCCTCACACACCACAGATTCACTCTCACAACACACAACAGATTTCACCTCCACACCACACAGATTCACTTCACACCCAAGAATTGCACTCTCACACCCACACACATATTCACTCCTCACACACACACCACACACAACTAGATTCCACTCTCACCCACACACACGCACAGATTCACTCTCACACACACACACAGATTCACTCTCACACACACACTCTCACACTCACAGATTCACTCTCACACACACACGATTTCAACTTTCACACCACACACAGATTCCACTCTCAGCACACACACACACACACCAGATTCACTCTCACACCCCCACTCTCACACACACCGATTCACTCTTCACACACACACACACACAGATTCACTCTCACACCACACACTTTCACACACACACACACACACACACACAGATTCACTCTCACACACACACACAGATTCACTCTCACACACACACCCTCTCACACACACACAAGTTCACATTCTCCACACACACACAGCACAGATTCACTCTCACACCACACACACTTCACACACACCACACAGATTTCCTCTCACACACACACACTCTCACACACACACACACATAGATTCACTCTCACACATACTTTAAGATTCATTCAAACACAAACCGAACGAATCACTTCACGACACGACGCAGAAGCAATGTAATAAACACTTCAAAACTGCAGACTGTGAATGACTCATGAGTCGATTCAGTGTTCAGGCTCGCTGATTCAGAATCAGTACGACTTAACCTAAACGATATTAATAACTATAAATTAATAATGCGATTGTAATAACAATTCTGGCAACGTTAACAACGTTCATTCGAACTTGTCTGGTCTTTAATAACGTTATTTATTCATTGTTCATGGAATGTTTTTTTATCAGCAAAACGTGTTATAAACGTCTTTAGAACATAACAATAACACATACTAACTTTATTATCAGAACATAAAAGATGTGTGTTACGTTACGTAATTTAGGTATAGCATATATACAATAAAACTAACTATTACTATTATATTTAAAAAGCATATTACGCTTTACCGGTTGGGATATTTAGTTATTACATCGAATTCAGAAGTCGGTTTCCGTGATTATCGGACAGCATCGACCGTTGCTATGGAGATCTCACTCAAGTCCCACGCGACCGTTGTTATGAAGATCTCACTGTGTCCAGCACAACGGTTGCTATGGAGATCTCGCTCATGTCCCCGCGACGGTTGCTATGGAGATCTCACTCATGTCCAGCGCAACGGTTGCTGTGGAGATCTTGCTCGATGTCCCGCGCGACCGTTGCTATGGAGAACTCGCTCATGTCCAGCGCGACCGTTGCTATGGAGATCTCGCTCATGTCCAGCACGACGGTTGCTATGAAGATCTCACTCATGTCACACGCGACCGTTGCTATGGAGATCTCACTCATGTCCCACGCGACCGTTGCTATGGAGATCTCGCTCATGTCCAGCGCGACGGTTGCTATGGAGATCTCACTCATGTCCCCGCGATGGTTGCTATGGAGATCTCACTCATGTCCCCGCGATGGTTGCTATGGAGATCTCACTCATGTCCCCGCGATGGTTGCTATGGAGATCTCACTCATGTCCCCGCGATGGTTGCTATGGAGATCTCACTCATGTCCCACGCGACCGTTGCTATGGAGATCTCCCTCATGTCCCCGCGACGGTTGCTATGAAGATCTCACTCATGTCCCACGCGACGGTTGCTATGGAGATCTCGCTCATGTCCCCACGACGGTTGCTATGAAGATCTCACTCATGTCCCCGCGACGGTTGCTATGGAGATCTCACTCATGTCCAGCGCGACGGTTGCTATGGAGATCTCACTCATGTCCCCGCGATGGTTGCTATGGAGATCTCACTCATGTCCCCGCGATGGTTGCTATGGAGATCTCACTCATGTCCCCGCGATGGTTGCTATGGAGATCTCACTCATGTCCCCGCGATGGTTGCTATGGAGATCTCACTCATGTCCCCGCGACGGTTGCTATGAAGATCTCACTCATGTCCCACGCGACCGTTGCTATGGAGATCTCACTCATGTCCCCGCGATGGTTGCTATGGAGATCTCACTCATGTCCCCGCGATGGTTGCTATGGAGATCTCACTCATGTCCAGCGCGACGGTTGCTATGGAGATCTCACTCATGTCCCCGCGACGGTTGCTATGGAGATCTCACTCATGTCCCACGCGACCGTTGCTATGGAGATCTCCCTCATGTCCCCGCGACGGTTGCTATGGAGATCTCACTCATGTCCCACGCGACCGTTGCCCCCCTTATTGGGGGAAAAAGATCTCACTCATGTCCCACGCGACCGTTGCTATGAAGATCTCACTCATGTCCAGCACAACGGTTGCTATGAAGATCTCACTCATGTCCCACGCGACCGTTGCTATGGAGATCTCACTCATGTCCCCGCGATGGTTGCTATGGAGATCTCACTCATGTCCCTTCTACGGTTGCTATGTCCCGCGCGACCGTTGCTATGGAGATCTCACTCAAGTCCCACGCGACCGTTGTTATGAAGATCTCACTGTGTCCAGCACAACGGTTGCTATGGAGATCTCGCTCATGTCCAGCGCGACTGTTGCTATGGAGATCTCGCTCATGTCCAGCGCGACTGTTGCTATGGAGATCTCGCTCATGTCCAGCGCGACTGTTGCTATGGAGATCTCGCTCATGTCCAGCGCGACTGTTGCTATGGAGATCTCGCTCATGTCCAGCGCGACTGTTGCTATGGAGATCTCGCTCATGTCCAGCGCGACTGTTGCTATGGAGATCTCGCTCATGTCCAGCGCGACTGTTGCTATGGAGATCTCGCTCATGTCCAGCGCGACTGTTGCTATGGAGATCTCGCTCATGTCCCCGTGACGGTTGCTATGGAGATCTCGCTCATGTCCAGCGCGACTGTTGCTATGGAGATCTCGCTCGATGTCCCGCGCGACCGTTGCTATGGAGATCTCGCTCATGTCCCCGCGACGGTTGCTATGGAGATCTCGCTCATGTCCAGCGCGACTGTTGCTATGGAGATCTCGCTCATGTCCAGCGCGACTGTTGCTATGGAGATCTCGCTCATGTCCAGCTGAGATCTCGCTCGATGTCCCGCACGACCGTTGCTATGGAGATTGCGCTCATGTCCCCCGCCACGGTTGCTATGGAGAACTCGCTCATGTCCAGCGCGACCGTTGCTATGGAGATCGTGCTCATGTCCCCCGCCACGGTTGCTATGGAGAACTCGCTCATGTCCAGCGCGACCGTTGCTATGGAGATCTCGCTCATGTCCAGCACGACGGTTGCTATGAAGATCTCACTCATGTCACACGCGACCGTTGCTATGGAGATCTCACTCAAGTCCCACGCGACCGTTGTTATGAAGATCTCACTGTGTCCAGCACAACGGTTGCTATGGAGATCTCGCTCATGTCCAGCGCGACTGTTGCTATGGAGATCTCGCTCATGTCCCCACGACGGTTGCTATGAAGATCTCACTCATGTCCCACGCGACCGTTGCTATGGAGAACTCGGCCATGTCCAGGCGACCGTTGCTATGGAGCCCTCCCGCTCATGTCCGTCTACACGGGTTGCTATGGAGATCTCGCTCATGTCCAGCGCGACGGTTGCTATGGAGATCTCACTCATGTCCCGCGCGACCGTTGCTATGGAGATCTCGCTCATGTCCACCGCGACCGTTGCTATGGAGATCTCGCTCATGTCCCTTCTACGGTTGCTATGACGATCGCGCTCATGTCCCTGCAGACGGTTGCTATTGAGATCTCACTCATGTCCCCGCGAACGTTACCATGGTGAACTGCTCGTGAGCGCGCTCGGCAGCAGTGTCCGTGCACGCGCCGGCTGGTCTCGCGCACCCGCGCAGTGTTTTGCTAATCGTTCGAGGCGCCGCCGCTTCTGACTGTAACGGTAACGCGGAACGGGAAGATAGCACAGTAAAGACGCGCGCGAGCTCGGAGCACGAGAGAGAGGCGCCGGTCGATGTAACGGCCGCGGGTTTTCCTCTGAACAACACAACCGGACCGGCTAACCGTTAGCACGCACGCTAATCCGAGCATGCCCCCGAAACAAGCGCCACGACCCGCTTCTCCAGCGAGAGCGACTGACCCGCGCGGCGGCGGCGGCTTTCCTCCATCCCCGTCGCTGTCCAGGGTCGGGGGCTCCCGGTAATCGAACGGCGACCGCACGCTCTCCGCCATTAGCGCTGCTCCGGTGCGCATGCGCAGACGCTCTGAGCTGGTCAGGCCCTGAGATGGGCTCCAGCAGATATACAGGCTATATATATTTATAATGTGTTTATTCACGTTTACACACACACACACACACATATATACTCCTACATTTGTTTATAAACATTACAATGTTCATATTTCTGTGCATTTACAGTATATAACTTCTATATTTACACTTAGTACAATAGTAATGAATTATATGGATGTTAAAATGTAAAGTGCAAGTCTGTTATTTTATTTTTCTGGTTTTCGTTTTAAATGGACACGTGAAAATATTTTAGAAAAATAAAAATCAAGGCCTTTAAAAAATTATTGAAATTAATGCAATCTTAAGAAGTCGTGAGAATTTCTAAGCTCTTTTTTTCTTGAGCTCTGATCTTAAATATTAGATTTTTTTTATTTCTGATTTTAATTTTAAATTGAAATATAAAAATATATTATCCAGTAAAAAAAAAAAGTCAGTTTAGGCATAAAAATTATATACCTACAGTGGGTACGGAAAGTATTCAGACCCCCTTAAATTTTCACTCTTTGTTATATTGCAGCCATTTTCTACTCCTTTCATTTTCAGTTCATTTTTTTTTTTTTTCCCTCCATTCAAGGACACACAGCACCCCATATTGACAGAAAAACACATAATTGTTGACATTTTTGCAGATTTATTAAAAAGAAAAACTGAAATATCACATTGTCCTAAGTATTCAGACCCTTTGCTCAGTACTTAGTAGAAGCACCCTTTTGATCTAAATACAGCCATGAGTCTTTTTGGGAAAGATGCAACAGGTTTTTCACACCTGGATTTGGGGATCCTCTGCCATTCCTCCTTGCAGATCCTCTTTAGTTCTGTCAGGTTGGATGGTAAACTTTGGTGGTCAGCCATTTTTAGGTCTCTCCAGAGCTGCTCAATTGGGATTAAGTCAGGGCGCTGGCTGGGCCATTCAAGAACAGTCCCAGAGTTGTTGTGAAGCCACTCCTTCGTTATTTTTGCTGTGTGCTTAGGGTCATTGTCCTGTTGGGAGGTTAACCTTCTGCCCAGTCTGAGGTCCTGAGCTTTCTGGAGAAGGTTTTCGTCCAGGATATCCCTGTACGTGGCCGCATTCATCTTTCCCTCGATTGCAACCATTCGTCCTGTCCCTGCAGCTGAAAATCACCCCCTCAGCATGATGCTGCCACCACCATGCTCACTGTTGGGACTGTAGTGGACATGTGATGAGCAGTGCCTGGTTTTCCGCCCTAGGGTTCTTCCTCTTCCACACATAAAAATACCACTTAGAATTAAGGCCAAAAATTTCTATCTTGGTCTCATCAGACCAGAATCTTATTTCTCACCATCTCACAACTCCATGCGGGCTTTCATGTTGGTCTTGCACTGAGGAGAGGCTTCCGTCGGACCATTCTGCCATAAAGCTCCGACTGGTGGAGGGCTGCAGTGATGTTGACTTTCTACAACTTTTTCCCATCTCCCGACTGCATCTCTGGAGCTCAGCCACAGTTATCTTTGGGTTCTTCTTTACCTCTCTCACCAAGGCTCTTCTCCCCCCGATCGCTCAGTTTGGCCATACGGCCAGCTCTAGGAAGGGTTCTGGTCGTCCCAACGTCTTCCATTTAAGGATTATGGAGGCCACTGTTCTCTTAGGAACCTTAAGTGCAGCAGACATTTTTTTTGTAACCTTGGCCAGATCTGTGCCTTGCCACAATTCTGTATCTGAGTTCTTCAGGCAGTTCCTTTGACCTCATGTTTCTCATTTGCTCTGACATGCACTGTGAGCTGTAATGTCTTATATAGACATGTGTGTGGCTTTCCTAATCAAGTCCAATCAGTATAATCAAACACAGCTGGACTCAATTGAAGGTGTAGAACCATCTCAAGGATAATCAGAAGAAATAGACAGCACCTGAGTAAATATATGAGTGTCACAGCAAAGGTCTGAATACTTACGCCCATGTGATATTTCCGTTTTTTTTTTTTAATAAATCTGCAAATATGTCAACGATTCTGTGTTTTTCTGTAAATATGGGTTGCTGTGTGTACATTAATGAGGTAAAAAAATTACTTAAGGATTTTAGCAAATGGCTGCAATATACCAAAGCGTCCAGGGACAATTTTTAAAAGGGTATCTGAATACTTTTCCGTACCCACGGATGAGGTATACTCATGTTTCAACATTACATTATTCCCGCCACTATGTACAATATACCGTATAATTTTTATATCGAAATATTGGAAGTGTAAACTTTTATTTTTCTTTCCTCACATTCACATATGACCCCTTCCAAACACACCAGCGCACCCACCACACACACAAGACACACACCGAATACGAACACACACACACACACACAGAATACGAACACACACACACACACCCAGACACCCACACAAGAATACGAACACACCACGACACACACACACAAAGACGAACACCCACACACACACACACAAATCCGAAACACACCCACACACACCCAGAATACAAACACACACACAAACACACACACACACACACAGAATACAAACACACACCCACACACACACACATAACACACACACACACAAAACACACACAAAACACACACAAAACACACACACACAAACACAACACACAAACACACACACACAAAGACGAAACACACAGCACACACACCACACAGAATAACGAACACCACCACACACACACACACAGAATAACGAACACACACGAACACACACACACAGAATACGAACACACACACACACACAATACGAACACACACACACACACACAAAAACGAACAACACCAGAATCACACACCAGAAACACAGTGAATACGACACACCCACACACACACAAAACGATACGAACACCCACACACAACACACCACGAATACTAACCCCCCCACACATAACGAACCCACCCAGAATACAACACACACAACACACAACCCACAGAATACGAACCACACACACACACACACACACACACAGAATATGACCACACACACACACAGAATACGAACCACACCAAGACGAACACACACACACACAGAATCAACACCACACAACACACACAAATACGAACACGACCCACACACACACAACAGAATACGAAACCACACACACACACACCCAGTACTAACACGACACACACACAGATACGAACACACACAGAATAACATACGAACCCACAACACACACACACACAGAATACGAAGAACACACAGAATAACGAACACACACACCACAGAATACTAATCACACCACACACACACACACTCACTAACACAAACACACACACACACACACAGAATCGACACACACACAACAGACTACGCCACACACAGAATACACCCCCCACACACATAATAGACGACACACACCACCAGATACGAACACACAACACACCCCACACACATAATACGAACACACACACCCCAGATACGAACACACAACCGAAACTAACACACACACACACAGATCGACACCACACACCAGAATACGAACACTACACACCCACACAGATACGAACACACCCACCCACTCACACACACAGAAGACACGAACACACCACCACACAGAAAACGACACACACACACACACACACCACACAGAACACACACACACAACACACACACAATACTCACACACACACAATACGAACACACCCACACAACACATAATACTAACACACACACACACACAGAATACGACACACACACCACACCACAGACACGACACACACTAATACGAACACACCAACACACAGAGACGAACAGACAGCACACACACACAGAATCTAACACACAACACACACGAATACTAACCCACACCACCACACACAACACACATAATCTACACACCAACACCCACAACAGAACACGAACACACACACCACACACACAGAATCGACACACACACACACACAGAAGCCAAACACCCACACACAACACACACACACATGAAACAAACACACACACACCCACATCACACAGAATACAACCACACACCCACAGAATAAACGAACACACCCACCACACACAGAATACAACACCACACACCCACACACACACACAAACAAAAACACAAACACAAACACAAACACAAACACAAACACACACACAGAATACGAACACCCCCACCCACACACAGAATACAACACACACCCCCCCACAGAATTCCAAACGAACACACACACACACACAGAATACAAACACACACCGAATTACGACACCACCCCACACATCATACGAACACCCCACAACACACACAAGAATACTTACACACCCACCCCACACACACAGAATACAACACCCCACACACAGAAATACGAAACACACACAGAATAACCCCACACACACACACACAGAATACGAACACACACACACACACACACACCCACCCACATACACCCACACACACACAGAAATACGAACACACACATAATCGAACCACACACACACAGAATGACAACACCACACACACACACCACACACACAGAATACGAACACACACACACACACACACAGAATACGACCACACACACACCCACACACACAAGACTACGACACACACACACACATAATACCGAACACACACAGAATACTAACACACACACACACCCCACACACACAGACACACACACACAGACACAAAAACACACACACACACACAAAAAACACACACACACACACACAAATACAACACACACACCACACACACACACACTACACACACACACAACACACAGATACGAACACACACAAATACGAACACACACACACACACACACACTTACGCACACACACACACACACACACAGATACTAACAACACACACACTAAATACGAACACACACATAATGCGAACACCACACACACAGAATACGAACCCACACACACACAGACTACGAACACACACACCACACAGAAGACTAACACACTACCACTCACACCACCCAGAATACGAACACCACCACAACACCCATATACTACCAACCCACACACAAACACAAGCACACACAGAATCGAACACACACCACACAGAATAACGACACACACAGACTAACGAACACACACACACACAGAATAACGAACACCACACACACACAGAATACTCAAACCCACACACAGTCACATAATACGAACACACACACACAATAATCACGACCACACCACCTAATCTAACACACACACACACAGATATACGAACACACACACCACAGAATACGAACACACACACACACACAAACGCAAACACCCACACAGAACACACACACAGAATCCGCACACACCAACACACACACAGAACTCACACGCACACCCACCACACACACACACAGAATAACGAACAAACACACACACACAGAATACGGAACCCCACAGATACGAACACACACACACACATAAGCCGAACACACCCACACACATTCAGCAATACAACACACACCCACACAGAATCCTAACACACACAGAATACGAACACACAGCACACACAGCATAAACACCTCACCACACACAGAATACTAACACACACACACACACCGACACAACACACAACACAACACAACACACACAGATACTAACACACACACACACCCACACACATAATACTAACACACACCACACACACAGATACTAACACACACACACACACACACAGAATACAAACACAACACACACACACACACACACACACCATAATACCAACACCACACACCCCACCCACACACGAATACCACAACACACACCAGAATCACGAACACACCACCCACACACAGAATACTACCCACACACACACACACACACATCAGAAACAGACACACACAACCATCACCACACAGAATACGAACACATTTCACCACACACACACAGAATACGAACCACACCCACACACACACAGTAATACAACACCCACCACACACGAATACGAACCAACACACACACACCAACATAATCTAACACACACAGAATCGAACACACACACACACAGACTAAAACACACACACACACACAACCCAGAATACGACAACACCCCACACACACACACACACACAGAACACGAACACACACAGAATACGAACACACACAGACACACAGAATACGAACACACACACACACAGAATACGAACACACACACACACACCCACACATACAACCCAGAATACCGACACTACACACACACAGAATACGAACCAAACAGACTCGAACCCCCACACACAGAATACGAACCACACACACACCCCACCACACACAGAATAGGTCGAACACACACACACACACACACACCGAATCGCTAACACCACCACACACACCCAAGAATCCGAACACACCCACCACAGAATACACACACACAGACATACGACACACACACACCCGAATAACGCACACACCACAGAATATACGAACCCACACACACACAGAATACGAACACACACACACACACAATACGAACACACACACACACACACACCACCCTAAACGACACACACCACACCGAATCGACCCACACAGATAACGAACACACCCAACACAGAATACGAACACACACCACACACAGAATAACGCACACACACACACACACCCACACACCCACACGCACACACACACACACACAGAATACGAACACACACAGAATACGAACACACACAGAATACGAACACACACACACACAGAATACGAACACACACACACAGAATACGAACACACACAGAATACGAACACACACAGACACACAGAATACGAACACACACACACACAACACACACACCCACAACACACACACACAAACACACACAAAACAACACACACAGAATACGAACACACACACACAGAATACGAACACACACAGACACACAGAATACGAACACACACACACACACAATACGAACACACACACACACACAGAATACAAACACACACACACACACACAAAAAAACGAACACACACAGACACACAGACATAACGAACACATCGAGACACACACACAGATACGAAACACACACCACACACAGAATAACAACACCCATACACGAAGAAGACTAACACAACAGAATACTAACACACACACACACAGAATACTAACCACAAGCACACACAGATAACGAACACACACACACACACAGCAGATACACACCCCACACACACCCCACACACACCACACACACACACAACACACACAACACACACAACACACACACACCACAGAACACTAACCCCACACACACACCGAATACTAACACACACACACACACACATCATACACACACACACACAACACACACACAAAAACACACACACAAAAACACACACACCCACACACACACACAACCCCCAACAACAGATCCGAACACACACACAACACAGAATACGAACACACACACCACACACCCACCACAAATACGAACACACACACACAGAATAATACGACAACACACACACCACACAGAATACTAACACACACACCACACCCACACACTGAATACTAACACACACACACACAGAATACACACACCACACACACACAGAATACGAACACACACAGAATACGAACACACACACACAGAATACGAACACACTTTAAGTTTCATCCCATCATTTATTGATTAATATAGACATATACATGATACTGTGATCAATAATATAACAAAATAGAGAATGTGAGGAATATGAGCTGAGCATGCGGCTGCGAAGCATGGTTAGTGTGTGTCACAGATGAAGCCACACAGAGACAAACAGAGCATCCTCCTCTAGATATAAGCACAGATTCACAGCCTCAGAGTTAGTCGTCAGCAGCTACGCTGGTTTAGTAACCGCAAAGAAATGCATCACAGTGTTACACTTACATGACATCTCAGTAGAAATTAATAAATAAAGACATTAATATATTAATATTTCAGATTTTTGGTTGTTAAGTCTATGGACTATAGTCTAAAAAATATGATCTTCACTACTCAGTAATGCCGTGGATTTAGTTCACAATGAAATCTGACTTCAATCATACAGTAATTCACAGTCTAAGTCACAGGCGGTTTGCTACATCATCTGTTAGTACAGTAAGGAGGTTAGTCGTTTGATCACTAGTGGCTCAACTAACTACCCTACATGCTCTGGTGCTCACAACTTGTGGTGTATCTCGTACCTGCCGTTTATTATCCCTGTGTTGTGTGAGTGTGATGTGTGTGTGTATAGTGTTTGTGTGTGTGTGTGAGAGTGTTGTGTTGTGGTGTTTGTGTGTGATTGTGTGGAGAGTGAGTGATGTGTGTGGTGTAGTGGTTGAGAGTGGTGAGTGTGAGTGAGTGGAGTGAGTGTGTGTGTGAAGTGTGTGTTTGTGTGTGTTTGTGAGAGTGAGTGTGTGTGAGTGTGGTGAGTGTGTGTTTGAGTGTGTGTGAGTGAGCGAGCGTGCGTGAGTGAGTGTGTGAGTGAGTGAGAGTGTGGGAGTGTGTGTGTTTTTGTGTGTGTTTGTGTTTGTGTGTGTGGGTGTGTGTGAGAGTGTGAGTGTGAGTGAGTGTGAGTGTGTCTGTGAGTGTGAGCGTGTGTCTGTGAGTGTGAGCGTGTGTGTGAGTGAGATGGGAGTGTGTGTGAGTGAGAATTGTGAGTTGTGTGTGGAGGGAGTGTGAGTGTGTGTGTGTACGTTGAGTGAGAGTGCGTGTGGGTGTGGGTGTAAGTGTGAGTGAGAGGAAGTGTGAGTGAGTGTGAGTGGTGGGAGTGAGAAGGTGAGTGTGTGGGGGAGTGAGTGTGTGTGTGTGTGTGTGTTTTTTGTGTTTGTGTGTGTGTGTGTGAGAGGGAGAGTGTGAGTGTGTGTGAGTGAGAGTGAGAGTGTGAGTGAGTGTGAGTGTGTGTGAGTGAGAATGTGAGTGTGTGTGAGTGAGAGTGAGAGAGAGAGAGTGTGTGTGTGTGTAAGTGTGAGTGAGAGTGAGAGTGAGAGAGAGAGAGATAGTGTGAGTGTGAGAGTGAGTGTGAGAGTGTGAGTGAGTGTGAGTGAGAATGTGAGTGTGTGAGTGAGTGGAGTGTGTTTGTGAGTGAGTGGAGTGTGAGTGTGAGTGAGTGAGTGAGAGAGAAAGAGAGTGTGTGTGTGTGTGTGTGTGAGAGTGAGAGTGTGAGTGAGTGTGAGTGTGTGTGAGTGTACGATTGAGTTTGTGATCCAAATGGGCTTGGGCCTGTTTATATTACTTTGGTTGATTATATAGTGTAATGTTTGTGCATGTCTGCATATGAAAACAAATAAACAAGTGAAGGATATGATGAAACAAGCCACGGCTCCTGTATGACATATGTGGCTAGACACTGTCACCATTCAGATGGAAAAACTGCTGTCCTGTTTATTTTCACTGTGTGCATTTTTGTTAGATGATACAGTGGAACAAACTCTAGTGTAAATCTTGACCCTCATGCATGCAAAGAACATCTGAATAATCAGTCTGAGTTCCCAGTATTTCAAACCGACACACAAAAAAAAACAGAAAATCTGCATTCTTGCACGTCTTCCTCCTTCAAAAATTAACTTGACTACATCATTTTGGGTTCTTGACAATAAAGTAACACCCCATCATAAAAGCCCAGTGAACTAGAAAATCAGCATGGGGTTAGTTAGGTCCAGAGCATGTGAGAGGGACGGTTGGTTTGGTTTTATGTAGCATTTGCCATCACACCATGTGCTGGGCCCTTCTCCCTGGTGACCAGAGAAGGTGTCTGTACTGAATAACCACTGACAAGCCCAGGATTGAGATGAAGGCTGAGAGGTTAATTGAGTCTCAGTGCTGTGCCTTCCTCTGTGTAATTTACTGTGATTAATGCAGCAAGGTTACTGTCAGACTCATTTTTACAAATTGGCCAAAGCGCAGTAATTAACTGCAGTTCTGCAAAGGAGCTGCAAATATGGCTTCACCAAAATATTCGTTTATGTAATTTAAAAGGAGACACTTTAATGGTGTTCCTGTTCCACATGTGATGTATTGAGGCAAGCTGAAATGCATATTTAAATAATTACGAAGAGCATTGCACAAGCTTTTCAAAAATATGCACCTATGCTCTAGTCATGTATAGATGTTTCTGGAGAGCTTGAACAATACACCCAGAAATGTGCTTGAAGGTCTACTGTCACACAAATAAATGCAATAATACATCACATATTCCTTAGATATAAACAAGCTACACTCAGAGCATCTCCTGAGAAGTGGGTTGCTGAGGAAGGAGACATGCATTTCTACATATACTTTAGTTATTTAAAGGGATAGTTCATCCAAACA
>JADLZN010000270.1:0-34092 GCA_018155175.1 Sinocyclocheilus anophthalmus
GAGATCCTGCTGGACTGTATTTCTAATGTGCCTTGTTCAGCTCTGATGAGCATCAGTGTGGACGGGTGAGTTATGAGTAACCCATCAGTCAGGAATGGCTTCAGTTTTCCAGCTGTTTCTCCTCAAGTGTTTAAGAGTCTCTGCAAATGTGCCGGAGCAGATTCCTTTCGATGTACACACAAAAACATCGGTAAACATCACAACAGCTACAGCTACTAACTTCATGCTTTTAGTCTTTGACCAACTTTTACAAGCTTACAAACTTCTCCAGGTACCTAAAAGAGATATGTTGTCAGATTAGAGCTTCTCTTTCACCCATGAATGTCCTTGATAGTTTTAGAACAGCATTTTTAGCGAAGCGGAAACCCTTTATAGTAACTTTCATTATGAAAACAAACATCAAAGATGCTTAACAGATCAGTAGTTTGTGCACATTTACACATGAAGTTATATGAAAATTAAGTACTTGATCAGAAAAATGTGTAGAGTAGAAACAATTTTCACTCAGAAAATGATAGTACATTAGTACAATTAATTACCAAAGCAATTAACATGATTTGACTGGACTGAAATAGTATTTTCTTTGGAATACAATAGGTTTATTACAAGAAAACTCATTGTACAGGATCAGCGACGTAACGTTATTATTAAAGGCTTTTATTAAAATAAATTTCAGCCCATCCGTCAAAGTGCTTTACAAAATAAATAAAAAACCATCAGGCATTATAGGCTATATAAAAATGATTTAATGTTTAATAGATCAGTAGTTAATGCACATGAATATAATATGACAATGTTTCAGGACATTTCTCACTATTTCAAAGTGTTGAAACGATCTGTTAAGCATTGCATAATGTTTGTTAATATTGTTGAAAGTTATTATAAAACTTCCACCTTTCAGAAACGCATATCCTCAAAAGTTTCGTGTTAAATAAAAAAAAGATCTAATCAGTTGTCCAAGATGCTTAAAAAAGAAAATCAGCCACCTGAAAACAGAAACATGCAGGTGCAAGTGAAATCAGTCCAAAGAGCGTCTAAACGTAATTCCTCTTGTCATGGTCCCCGTTAGATGTTGCTCTTGTGGTGGGCGCGTATTTGACCGAGTAGCCGGAGCTTCCAGAGGAGGGGCACGAGCAGCAGAGCATGCTTCCCCCGAGCAGCAGCAGCGCGGTGGCCGCCCAGCCGATGTAGAGCGCACCGCCGATCTCCCGTTTCTTGGCTGTCGGCACCTGCGGGTTGTAGAAGTCGGAGATGATGTTGTTGGCCATCCAGCACAGAGGCACGAGCACGAATATGGCACTGATGATGTAGATGACCCCTCCGACGTTCACCACGCGCGCCTTGACGCTCTCCGTCTGGATGCAGTTGGTGCACTGCGCGCCGGCGATCACCACCATCAGCCCGATGACGCACATGACGGACGAGATGACCGTGAGCGCACGACGCAGCCTGGAGGTCGGGCTGAGCGCGAGATGGGTCGTGAATCTTGCACGAATCTGGCGGTGCTCTGACGGCGCACGACATGCAAAGGCCCCCATTGCACATGGCACCCCAGCCCTGGCAGAGGCATCTGTTGACACAAAAACATGCCTGGATACTCGCCCAAGGGACACCCCTGTCCGAAGAAAGGCAGGATCTGACCACGGGCTGAAGGTCTGACGGCAGAACGGGGTGACTGAAACCCGGTATGTGCCGTGTCGCCATGCCCATCTCGGGACCCGGTCGTGAAGCCAACACTGAAGCGGTTCATATGAAGCACAGAAGTGGCGTGACATCGGCTGCAGATGCATATGCCCAGGGAGACTATGAACGTCGCGGAAGGACGCCAGGCAGTTCAGCATCGACTGCGCATGCTATACTGAGAGATGTGCTGAGAGGTTGACAGAGTCCAGCTCCATGCTGAGAAAAGAGATTCTCTGCACCGGGGAGAGTTTGGTTTTTTCCCAGTTGACCCGAAGCCCCAACCGGATGAGCACCGTGTCCCTGTGTTCGCACAACTGCGCTCGGGACTGGGCCAATATGAGCCAGTCGTCGAGATAGTTGAGAATCGATGCCCGCTTCCCTCAATGGAACGAGGGCTGCCTCCACGACCTTGGTGGAGACACGAGGCGACAGGGATAGCCCGGAGGGGAGGACCTTGTACTGATACGCTCGCCCCTCGAACGCGAAGTGGAGAAACGGCCTGTGTCGAGGGAGAATCGAAACATGAAAGTACGCGTCCTTCAGATCGATCGCTGCAAACCAATCTCAGGGACGGATGCACCTGAAGATGCGTTTCTGCATCAACATCCTGAACGGGAGCTTGTGAAGGGCCCGGTTCAGTACGCGCAGGTCCAGGATTGGTCGTAACCCACCGCCTTTCTTGGGTACGATGAAGTATGGGCTGTAAAACCTGACTCATCTCGGTTGGAGGGACCAGCTGTATCGCGTCCTTCGCTAGCAGGTCCGCGATCTCTGCACGCAAGACAGGATCATCCTTGTCCGGCACAGAGGTGAACGAATGCCCCTGAACTTAGGAGGGCGCCGGGCGAACTAAATCGCATAACCGAGTTCTGATGCGCTTCTCAAGAGGCCAGCGGCGGCCTCGGGAGCGTTAACCAGGCCCCCAGCGACCGAACAAGCAGGACCAGGGAAACCACCGACGTACCTGCAGTGGGGCAGCGAAGTGGAGCACAGGGACCCAGCCCGGGAGGCTTCTGTGCGTCCCAGGGTGGGGTCTGAGTGAGAGGTGCCACTTACCTGGCTCCACAGCTGGGCAGGGGGCTCGCGAGGAGGCATAGGAAACTGCTCTGGAACAAAAGATTCTCCACCCGGCCCTCCTTCAGGGGAAGGAGCGGTGTGGTCACCATCTCCTGAAGAGCAGGATCAAAGAGCTCCGGGTCACCCGTCTCAGGGACGCCACCTGCCCTGGCGCTTCACAGGCTTGGCAAGGGCGGAGGCGGGCTGAGCCGTTTTCCTGCGGCCAGCTCCACGCTACGGCCGTTGTGAAGGCTGCTGCTGCGACCGAGCTGGAGCAGAGATGGAAGCCACAGGAGGGCGCTCTCGGCGACGATCAGACAGAGGGGCTGCAGCCGGCAGTGCGGTGCAGACAGCAGCAGACCGCCGGGACAGGATATGTCGAAACGCCTCCGTCTGCTTCTACGCGGAGGCCCAGTGCAGCCAGGAAAGCATAGCGGTCAGCTCGGATCTGAATAGGGGCAACGCAACTCCTCCGACGGGGCAGCGCAGCCGAATCCTCATTCCAGAGCCTAGCTCGCCCCTCGAGCACAGCGATCGACATCTGTCATCGTCTGTGCTCCGCCACAAGATGCTGGGACCCCGCTGATCCGAGGACCAAGCACACTGTCGCGAACACCAGTGCGTTTTGTTCGCGACATTGCCAGAGGAAGAGAGCCCAGGAGACGTGACTCGACGGAGGAAGCTCTCACGTGATCCTCAGGTCTCCCTGGCCATGAACCTGACGTAGCCCCGCGACCCGGCCACATCCAGAAACGCACGTGCGGGAAGCCATCTTTAAAAAGACGCTTGTCGCTCGTGAAGCTCTTTTAGAAATGGCTCTTTAAGAAGGAAACACACTCTTTTAGAGAGAACGCTGAAGCGCCCAGGGGAGGTCGCGACAAGACCGCAGAATGGCAGCTGCAGCACACAGAAGATGAGCAGCACTGAATGGCAACACCCGCTGACACGCCGTAACACCAACGCCAGCTGTTTCTTCCAAACACTCGCGGAGATTCGTCCTGAGAAGGCTTGGCTCCTAGGCGAAAAGCTGATGTGCGCGTGGCGAAACACACACGCCAAATGTCATTGGCTTGTTTAGTTTACACTCGAAGGTGATTGGGCTCTCGAGCGAGATCCCAATTCGTCAGTCACTACTGACGTAACGTAGAACGTGACTGACTGAAAGGGAACTCCATTTATTTTGTGAGCATTTGACAGGTCATCACTATGCGGTTGCTAAGGTCTCTATAGTATTCTGGTCTCTAGATATGACTCAGCACCCTCCTTCATTGTAAATCTGTGGGATTTTTTTATAATCATAAATCAATCAAAAAATCAGTTTATTTATAATCATAAAGTTTAGTTGGTTAGAAAATATATTAGGTAATAACACACCTCTACTCAATAATCTGCACAATTTATGTCCCGCCAGCACAAATGGCTAGGATGAGGTTAGTAAAAAAAAAAAAAAAAAAAAAAAGAAAAACCCCCCCCCCCCTGCCAAAGTTTAATACTTTGTTTAGTAGTAACAAAGTTAAATTGTTTAGAACAGAGCTCTAGCGCCCTAAGTTATATGAATAGTGATTCGGGCTTTAGACATTGAAAGCTATTCAGCATGATCAGTAACAGCAACGTCAACATGTTTTTTTCTTCACATTTGTTGTCCCTTTTTAATCCTTACTCACAGGTAAATGTATTGTTGTGACCAGGGAATACCACTGTCATTTGGTTCTATATGCGCTTTCATTTGTGTGTGTGCATTATATTTCCCATGAGGACTGTAGAGGGGAGAGAAGGAGAGGGAGTTGTTTGATCTTTAACAGGATTATTCATCCTCTTTCCCTTTTATTTATTTAATATCCTTCCTTTATGCGGAGAGCATCTGGGTAGCATTTAAAACATTAAACCACACACATCTCACTAGAGGCCCGTATGCTTTTTTGTATGTTGTGTGTTTGTGGTGTGTGTGGAGGCAGAATTCTTTGACCTGACAGTCCTGTAGCTTGATCGATACTGCGCTGAATTACACACAAGTCTGCAAGCCACACATTTCCAATTCCTCCTCTTCCTTTAAAATCTCTCGCTCGCCTTCGGACACATAAACGTACATGCACAGGTCAGTCCTATAACTGCAGTTTGAATTGACTGCAGTACAAGATGTTTGCACTGTATGTACTGTACGTCATCATGATTTAATTAATTTAAATGTCAGCAGTTTGTTTTCTTTGTTAAAAGGCAAAGGGAATCTTACAGATTCAATAGAAGTTAAGTGCTATTGACAGAATCTGTGAGATGCAGTTGGATACCACAGAAATTAATTTAGACTCGTCTCTTGGTTCTCAAAACCAAAAAAAACAAAAAATACCCTGCAGTAATGCAGTTACAATGCAGTTCTATAAAGAAAGAGATTTTAAAAGGTTTTTAAAATGGTTTTATTATTTTTTCCATACGATAATGTTTGTTATTATTGTATTTTCAGACTAAACATATTACTATCATTTTAATATGAAGCAATATTAATATGAATATATGTTGGCTTATATGGTATTATAAATTATTGTGTGTGTTCATAATATTAAAAAAAATGAAAATATGTTAATATGAATCATTAAAGTTATAGTTAATCAATATTAATTAATAGTACTTTAATTTAATTCCACTGTGAGGATATGTTATAATCTAAGTATCTGCGATTGATCACATGAAAGTGATCAGATGAAGTGTTTTGTTGTGTTTTGTATTTCTGTACATAATGTGGTATTTTGCATAAATAGTCCGTATGACAACTTTCTGAGAGTTTAGCATGGTAATATATATGACAATTTTAATGTGTTTGGACTTGGCAGAATAGATCTGCTATGCTGCTGCTGCGGCAGAGCAAGTACTGAGACTTGCTTCTGCCAATACATCCACAGACATGCTGATGTGAGCATGTAGGAAATATTGCTGCTGCACATATAACATATATGAAATAACACCCATATATAACACATGAAATTAACCCATAGCAGATCTATAAGGTGGAGCTGGGGAAGTGGAGGGTTTCTGAAGCACACTGCAAACTGCTACAGCAAGCACTAGTCATATATTTAAATGTTGAGCAGCAAGCTCATTGGCTGCTGATGCAAAAGAAACCAATCAGCAGCATCATGTGAATAAAATTATGCCGTAGTCAGATAATGAGATTATGAACCTATAGATGTGCCAATTAGAGTTGTATGATAGAAGTTTGATTTCAATAGTCTTTTCACCCGTTTTAGAGTGTATGAATTTGTGGTTAGTTTATGCTGCTTATGAAAGCCTTTGGGGGGATTTCTCTATATAATTACCGTATGCAAACAGTCTATTTATGTATCGTTGGATGTAGTTAAAGGATGTAACGATTACGCAAGCCGGGTGAAAACGATTTAAATAGGGGACGATCAAAATCGGTTTGAGATGCCTAAACAACTCCGATCAATAGGGGTAGGGGTTATATGAATGTATGTCGAGGGGGAATAATGTATAGAAAAGTATAGATGTATTTTTGTTCATCTTGCTCGTATAACGACACTAAAGTGCGCGGCTTGTTTACAGTGGAAACCAAGGAAAGGCTTTAAGCATTCCACCTGCTGGCAGAGAGTGAATCTGAGTCTCATTCAGAGCTTCTGCTGTTTCTGTCAGCAGAATTTTTATGTATAGTTTCACAAAAAAAAATCAAAAAAAAAGTCAAAATCATTCGTTTCTGCTTCCAAATCGAAATAATCCATCTAATTGAGAATAAAAAGATATGTTGTTTTACTGTATGCAGCATCATTGTTTGGATCATGATTAAAATGCAGTGGTTTTCTCTAATTTTAAATGGAAAGAGCTCAGACAAAGCCTTATTTTGTTTATATTAAGATATTTATTTTATTTGTGTAACTTTTTGATTTGGGGATTGTTTTAAAATTTCAATGTAGTTTGTTATTTACATTTACATTATATTTAAATTTTGTTATTTAGCAGACGCTTTTAACTAAAGCGACTTTCAAATGAGGACAACAGAAGCAATTCAAACCAATTGAGCAATAATATGCAAGTGCTATATTGGTATATTATTATAGTGTTATATTTCACTTTCACAAAGAAACGTGCAGCATTTGTCCAAGCAATAATAAAATGACACATTTAATTAATAATTTGTCTTAAATCTCATTTAGTAAAAAAAAAGACTGGTTGATCGAAATACGAACGTGTGAAATCAAAATTGTGAATCGAATCTTGAGTTGAGTGAATCGTTACATCCCTACTGTTAACGTGTAATGTTTAATTATTGTGCTGTTCTTTACCGCTTTTTTAACGGTTTCTTCCAGTGAAGTGCCTTGCATCGTAGACTTCCATTGTTGTATGGTTGCACATGTCGTAATGCCCTATGTGCGAAAACCTCTATATTTGCCAATGTGTAAGTGTTCAAGGGTCTTGTGCAGAGCGAGGTGATTGTTGTTGATGTGTATGCATTGAGAGGTTATGCATAGAGAGGTTATTGTTGGTGTGTGTGTCGAGGCGTTGGATCATGGTGGATTAGCAGTAATCTTGGCCAGTGACACTCCCCAGTGGTCGGATCACTAAGCACGCAGCCTCTCAGTCTTTCTGCTCAACACGTCTCTCACAGAAAGAAGCCAAACAACCTTTTTGCGGCAGCTACAAGCTTAAACTCATTGAGGTTTGGGTGATTGACTCACATTTGCGTTCACACAGACATGGAATTGCTCAAGACAGTTGGCGTCTTAAACAGTCAAGTGATCATTAGTACCTTACTTAGGGGACACACACGAACAAATAAAAACCTCTTAGAATAAGCACACAGTGAGGGAACACTAATCTCTTTGTATTCGGTTTCATTTTAATAAACCAAGCATTTTAATGTGAAAATTCCTCATCACAAATGGCTCATTTTTACTAATGACCCTTCAGAGGAACAAAACCTCAACTGGACTAAAAATCTAATATCTGTCTCAAGGCCAGAGCCGTGATTCAACCTCCCTAAAATGTTTTCACAGTTTCAAAGCAGCGCTTTACTTTTACTGCCATTAAAGACTGCATGAAATGGTTTAAGAAACACAATTTTCTTTCTTGTTTTGACATATTTCCTATTGAAACGGCTAGCTGGGGCAGAACAAATCGAAAGGCTTATGCTTTTTCAAATAGCCAACTGCTTTTAAGTAGTACATCACAGCCTGGCAAAACCATGATTTACTACTTGCTATAGCAAGTTGGTGACAGGTGGTGTTAGAGAAAGGAGACATCAATCTAGAAGGCATTTTATTGTACAAACAATTGGAAATGCTCCTGCAAGCAATATCCTTTGGTCATTAAAATTATGACTACATTTTATTGTAAAAAATAATAGTAATAATAATAATATGTGCACTACCGGTTAAAAGTTTGTAATACTTAGGCTTTTAAGCTTTATTCTCACAAGACAGCATTATGTGATCGAAAAATATATATATACAAACCCGATTCCAAAAAAAGTTGGGTCACTGTACAAATTGTGAATAAAAACATATTGCAATGATGTGGAAGTTTCAAATTTAAATTTTTTATTCAGAATACAACATAGATGAAATATCAAGTGTTTAAACTGAGAAAATTTATCATTTTAAAGGGAAAAATAAGTTGATTTTAAATTATGGCATCAACACATCTCAAAGTTGGGACAAGGCCATGTTTACCACTGTGTGGCATCCCCTCTTCTTTTTATTACAGTCTGCAAACGTCTGGGGACTGATGAGACAAGTTGCTCAAGTTTAGGAATTGGAATGTTGTCCCATTCTTGTCTAATGCAGGCTTCTAGTTGTTCAACTGTCTTAGGTCTTCTTTGTTGCATCTTCCTTTTTATGATGCGCCAAATGTTTTCTATGGTTGAAAGATCTGGACTGCAGGCTGGCCTTTTCAGTACCCGGATCCTTCTTCTACGTAGCCATGATGTTGTAATTGATGCAGTTTGTGGTCTGTCATTGTCATGTTGGAAAATGCAAGGTTTTCCCTGAAAGAGACGACGTCTGGATGGTAGCATATGTTGTTCTAGAACTTGGATACACCTTTCAGAACTGATGGTGCCTTTCCAGATGTGTAAGCTGCCATGCCACACGCACTCATGCAACCCCATACCATCAGAGATGCAGGTTTCTGAACTGAGCGCTGATAACAACTTGTGTTGTCCTTGTCCTCTTTAGACCGGATTACATGGCGTCCCAGTTTTCCAAAAAGAAAATTGATTCGTCTGACCACAGAACAGTTATCCACTTTGCCACAGTCCATTTTAAAATGATTCTTGGCCCAGAGAAAACGCCTGCGCTACTGGATCATGTTTAGATATGGCTTCTATTTTGACCTATAGAGTTTTAACCGGCAACAGCGAATGGCACGGTGGACTGTGTTCACCAACAATGTTTTCTGGAAATATTCCTGAGCCCATGTTGTGATTTACATTACAGTAGCATTCCTGTATGTGAAGCAGTGCCGTCTAAGGGCCCGAAGATAACGGGCATCCAGTATGGTTTTCCGGCATTGACCATTACGCACAGAGATTGTTCCAGATTCTATGAATCTTTGGATGATATTATGCACTGTAGATGATGCTAACTTCAAACTCTTTGCAATTTTTCACTGAGAAACTCCTTTCTGATATTGCTCCACTATTTTTTGCAGCAGCATTTGGGGAATTGGTGATCCTCTGCCCATCCTGACTTCTGAGAGACACTGCCACTCTGAGAGGCTATTTTTATACCCAATCATGTTGCCAATAGACCTAATAAGTTGCAAATTGGTCCTAAAGCTGTTCCTTATATGTACATTTAACTTTCCCGGCCTCTTATTGCTACCTGTCCCAACTTTTTTTGGAATGTGTAGCTCTCATGAAATCCATAATGAGCCAATATTTGGCATGACATTCAAAATGTCTCACTTTCAACATTTAATATATCTATATTCTATTGTGAATAAAATAAAAGTTTATGAGATTTGTAAATTATTCCATTCCTTTTTGTACTCACAATTTGTACAGTGTCCCAATTTGTTGGATGGGTTTGTAATAAGATACACTGCCATTCAAAAGTTTGTGATCAGATTTCTATTTTGAATAAAGGCTGTTCTTTTTAACTTTTTATTCATCAAAGAATACCTGAAAAAAAGTATCCTCAGGTCAAAAAAAATATTAAACAGAACTGTTTTCAACATTGATAATAAATCAGAATATTAAAATGATTTCTGAAAGATCACGTGACACTGAATTTTAATATATATATATCATTATCTATATATTATTACAGGATATGTATTACAGATGATTCCTCCATATGATCAGATCAGAATTAAAAATGTAATCTTCAGATTTTGTTTACACTGTCATCGAAAATACTAAACACAGATCTGTGTCAGATGCGAGAGGAGAAATCATATTTGGGCCACATTCAGCTGCAATGTGAAAGCAGCCCTGTCACACGGAGCTTGAGAGAGATGAAAGTGCACCGCTACAGAGACCTGAGATAGGATTGTGTGCATGTGCGTGGAGGGATTCAGATGTAATTTGCATGAAATGCATCCAAAATCTTAATGATTTGCAAGCTGGTTGTTTTATCTTACACAATGGGAAGGAAGGGGAGTGCAGAGAGAGAAAGAGAGGGAGTGTTCAATCAACTTCTCGTTCGTTTTTTTCAAGCTCCTGTTTTTCTCTGACTATTTTAGTGCAGTAGGTTGCGCAGGATTGAGAACATGTGAATGTTTTATAGGCTTACATAAGGGACCTCACCCCAGAGACAACCGACCTCGTTATCGTTCATTTAGCAGTGAAAAACAAGATAGATAGATGGGGTGGGGGTAGATGAGAGGATGAAAAGAGAATGGGGAATGCAGAGGGATAGGGGAGAGAAAAGCATGTACATGCAGAGGAACCGAGCATGATGGGATACATTTGTGAAGTGAATGTAGGAGAAAGAGGCTTTGGGGGAAAGAAGCAGGCTTCAGGTGTGCGAGTGAGCCGAGCGTTCCAAGAGAGAGAAAGGGTGGAAGGGAGAAAATAATGCAGTTGATTCCAGTTTGATTCCATTTCGTTTCTTTTATCTGTTACCCAGAGTGCCTCAGGGAAGCTTGGCTTGTTAGCATCGCTTGGGCAAAGAAATACAGGGTTCTTAGCTGGAGATACAGATGAAACATCTCTCTTTCTCCTTCCTTCTCTTGCTTTCCCCCTTTTACTTACATAAAAAGGTCAGAGTTTCCTATAGCGGTGGGGAGCCGTTTAAAGCGCACCTGATATTAGAGTGGAAGCTTGTCTCTACATATCTAAGCCCTCGTACATCTGGAAATCATTGCGTAATGTGCAGCCGACCAAAGCTAACTGTGTGTTTGCATGTGTGCATTTGAGAGCCACAAGCCTGTAGTATATAGGCACATACCTCCTAGCTTATTGGGTCAGTGCGTTCAGGTTTAATATGACCATGTAATTGCCTCATCTCTTTTTGACTGTGTTATTAGTGTGATGCGACTCAAAGACCCTTTTAGATTTAAGCCTCTTGTTCTATTTGGAGTCTCAGGGACCTCACAGCCATGAAAAATATACTATAATAATGTTTTTTTTATCTTGGGGAAAAAAACACTTTAATTCAACATGAAATAAAGATGGAGCCGGTTTACTTTTTAAATGCAAGTTCCTGGTCTTATTGTAAACAATTCATCAGAAAAATTCCTAATTTTTCTTCTTACGTCACATATGCTGCAGGAATTGTGGCACATGATACTTCAGAAATCATTCTAATATGTGATTCGGCAGAAACATTTATTATCGCAGTTTGAAAACTGCTTCAATTCTGTGGAAACTCTGATACATTTTTTTAGTATTCTTTGATGAATAGAAAGTTTAAAGGAACAGCATTTATTTGAAACAGAAAAACTTTTGCAACATTATAAATATCACATTTGATCAATTCTAGGATTCCTAGTTTCATAATGCTGGAATATGCATGATTTGATTCTATGATTGGTGTGCACACTGTGCCTATACTCTGTATTGTTTAGTGTACACAACATTATATAGGTTATGTGTGGAACTATATATAGAGGATATATAGAATAAATTTATATAATAAGAAAAATATAATAAGTATATAAAAGAAATACAAGCATTTTTGCCATGATTAGATTACAAACTGTAGCTTTTGCAGGGAAGTACTGACCATAAACCGAAGCAATGTTACGAAAATGGATTGGCTGTGGTAAAACAGAAAGATAAAGCTTCAGTAATATGTTTCTGTTGGGATTTGATTAAGATCTGATTAACTGATTTTTACAAATGTCAAGTAAAAATATGATGTTAATATCAAAATTGCTTTTCTAATTTTACGCAAACATCATTCAAATCTCTGTGACCACAAACGTAAAAAATTAAAGTTGATCTCAATAGGACATGAAAATAAAATGAAACAGCTGGATTTCAGCACCACGGACAGTAGCAGAACAGGAACTAATTGAGCAGGGTATGATGACACCTGAAGAGGTTAACAGGGTTTAGTAGAGTCATTTCACACAGTACAGTTACAGCATACTGATGCAAGACAGATGTAAGACAAAACAGAAAGAAAACAGTGAGAGATGGAGAAAGAATGAGAGTGGAATGGGAGAGAAGGGTGATGTAATTGTCATATTAAATGTAATTGATTCGGCAGAATGCGCATGTCATCAAACAATTTTTATTCGCTATCGTATTCATTTAAAAGATTCAGCAAACTGCCATCTATTGCCTCAGCATTTTCATAAGTGACGAGCGCCTGGGTTTGGCATGAAGGAAAACGTCTTGTGGGGTGCATATTGTACATGAGCAGTATGTCACTAATAATTTCCGCACAGTTTATGCTGTTTATTTTCCTACCTTTTAGCATCGACAGAAAACGAAATAATGAGTGGATGTTCTGTCCTCCACATCGGAGAGAAAATGTTCTGTAATGGGTTTCACTTAATTTGAACACTATTGGGAAGTTATTACAGAGACGGATTTAGCCATTTGTGAATTTGGTCAAGGGCAATGCAGTCAACCAGGAACACAGAGGACTGTGCTCAATGACAAGAGCTTTGCTTTTCTGGAATAGAATCGTAATTTATGTGATGTAAGGCTGTATTGTGTTTTTAATGCTCTCACAACAAGTAAAAAGAGTGTTTTGAAGAGCCTGTGATGTACGTCATCACAGAAAGCTTTTGTTGCATGATTCTACTGAAAACTGAAAATATCCTGGTCATATTTTTCCCCAATATCAAAACTAAAACAAAATGGAAGTACATAAAATTAAGCCTATTTTACAGACTATTAATATTGTTTGCATTTTAAGCGTATTTTAGTATATATTGTTAGTTTTATAATACGGAATTATTGGGCTATAAAAAATAATATAATTTTGGATGAAGCTACCTTTAAATGTCATCGAAATAGACTTTATTTCTTAAAGCTGCAGTCCGTATTTTTTTTTTTGGTTAAGAATGATTCCAAATCAATTAATGAAAATATTGAATATCAAGTACATAACCAGCCAGAGGGTTCAAAACATCCTTACCTTAGCCGTTCACAGCGGAAGCTTATAATAAGTTTAAAAAAGTTGTCTGGTAGTAGGCTGTATCGCAGTGAGGATTCTGCAGGGGGAATCGGAAGCCGTTATCACAGAGCTGGAATAATTAAAACTTATCATTTTGAAGCGGAGGATGGTAATTCAGACAGGATTAGTGTTTCTGAAAATTGTAAGTGACGAAATTCGATTATATTCCAGTTGTAACAGGTGAATCTGATTACAGATAGCTACGTGGATTACACAAGTTTTGTAGTTAAAGAGAACCAGTCAAAGGGATAATTTGCTTTTGGTTCAGTTGGTCAGAACAAAAGTGACTTGTTACTTACTTGTTCAGATGATAATATACAGTGAAAATTCTTATTTGGGCCATAGTTCCAAAATGAAGGCTAGAATCTGTGATTCCAAAGTGTGTACCATGTACAAAATAAAGCATTTTACTTTGGACAGAGGCTGCATTTCAAAAGGATTTCAGACAATTAGTACAAAAATAACGCTTTTTTTTTTACATTGCAATACTACTCTGAAACAAACAAACAAAAACGACTAAAACAGTCTGAAATCATGAATATAGTACTGTTGACAAAAAAATTAAGGTTCTAGTTTCTAAAGGTTCATCCGTGGTTTCAGTTCCTCAAGGTCACCATGACTATCGTTAAAGAAAAGCATAGCAAATGTGTTTTTACTTACTTGGAATGTTTCAGATTTACAGTGGCTAAAATATAATGCATTTAAATAACACAAAATGAGACATAATGAGTTACACTAATAAAAGCTATTTTAAGGATCTGGTCAGGTGAGGTAACTGCACTTTTAAGGCAAGGTACACTTCTGTTTTACAGTTTGGCGATTTCCCTGCATGTTTTTACTGTTGAATTATTAATTAATCTCAAAATCAAAATACTGCTTGAAATATTTAATACTCATACACTCAATATATAAAAATATACAATATATAAAAAGTGTATTGCTTCTGAATTGCTGTAGCAATAGTATTTGTTACAATTTGGGCTTTTTATTTTTGGCTTTGTACTTGGAAAGAAAATCACACAGAGTCACATCAGTCATCACTGTTCGAGGCCACCAGTACCTCAGTATCTCAAATGATGTAATAAACATAAATATAATGCTGGTTTTGTTGGGGGCACTTTGCAAAATCACATTTTGTAAAATATGGGGCCTATTTAGGTTTTCATTTTTTATATCTTGGTTATGAGGGCTACAGTAGATTATTTGACTGTCCTATCAGATTTTAATATCTCTATATTCTTCATCTCCAGAGTTTCAAAAAGCAATTAACTGCTTTTATTACAAGCTCATGCCATCTCCTGTGTACACACACACATGCGCACAGCGATCCCCCAACACACACACGTACTTGCATATGCAAACATTATAAAACACAGCAGTTAATTACAACAATGAAACATAATTAGTTAGTGTATAATTAGTTGCACTGGTTAACTTCTCTATAGCAACCAAGCTTTAAAATGAACTCTGACTCTTATTGACTTAACATCTCAATAATTATGAGATTTTCTGACAAAAAAATCTTCCTTTTAATAGCTCAAAATTTGTCTTTTGTCACAGTGGCATATGTGCCTGTTTGTATCTAAAGCTTTATCTGCAAAAATTAATGAGTTTTTTCTTTACCTACTGGGTCTGATGTGTGTTCATGGATTTAATAATTGAAAAATAATGTAACTAAAAGAAATATTGCACCTGAAAAAGACAATTCTGTCATTATCTTTTTTTATTTTATTTTATTTATTTAATGTTTTATAGGATGGCCAAATGCTCGATTAATGCTCGAAACTTTGCAAATTTCTAAAGATGTAGAGACTAATATCTCTGTCCTCCTGTCTCTCTGCAGTGGACGGCTGCACTGATTGGTCCGTGGACTATCTGAAATACCGGGTGTTACACGGAGAGCCGGTGAGGATAAAGTGTGCTCTGTTTTACGGTTATATCAGAGCCAACTACACCCAGGCACAGAGCATTGGACTTAGTCTGATGTGGTACCGAAGTTCTGGGTTGGGACATGGCGACTTCGAGGAACCCATCTCCTTTGATGGGGTACGCATGAGCAAAGAGGAAGACGCCATCTGGTTTCGGCCTGCCGAGCTGCAGGACGCCAGTCTGTACTCCTGCGTTCTGAGGTGAGAGAGAGGGACACATGTGTATGTGTGAACACTTATACGCTTAGATATTATGCAAATCCACAAGGAGACACATACTTTGCCTTTCGGACATTAGCCAGATCGGAGAACATGCTTAACTTCTTCCTTTGATGTTTTTTGATTGTCTTTCAAAGCCTTCAAGAAAAGCGCCATGCTGAGAAAATTAGCATGTGTGTATTAGTATCTGTATGTGTGTGTGTGTGTGTGTGTGAGGGTTGTGTTTCTGTATCCAAAGCTTCTCAGGGACAGTAAAACTGGAAGTGAAATAAGTGAGCGACGGCAGAGGACAGTGAGACGTTCTGTCATCCATCAATCAAACACTGACACTCCAGCACTCTCCCATAATGCCTCAGGCCACTGTCACACATATTAAACAGTCAGGCAATTCTCCAGGGTCCTCATTTGCTCAGGTTCCGACCGACTTGAGGTCAAAGCACATAATCTACTCATCATATTCACTTTTGCATCACAGAATGTCACACTTACTGTTTGTGTGTGTGTGTGTGTGTGTGTGTACTGATAACAGACAGACAGAAACAGGAAAAGAGTGAATTTTAAATACCGTGCTGCCTTAATTTCAAACATTCCTGTAGGACATATAAAATATTTCAGTAATTATTAATAAAATATTCAGTAAAAATTACAGTAATTATTTTTACACAAAATAAACACAGAGACCTGCTAGAAATCACTTTAAGGAATTCTATGCTTTCAGTGTGAATGTGGTTTTAAAAGACATCTTATTTCTAAGGCAGCATCACATGTATCCTTTGCAAAGAAAACAGTCCCAACCGAATGCATCAGAGAAAATAATCATCCAAGTTGGCAAACGAGTCGCAAGACATTTTAAAGGGATAGTTTTTCTAAACTTGTGTGATTTTCTCTCTTCTGCGGAACACAAAAGAAGAAAATTCTGCTAAACCATATTGGACCAAACACACTGGGTCCATTTCTTAGAATATCTTTTTTTATGTTCCACAGAAGAAAAAAAATCGTCATATAGGTTTAGAGTTGAGTTAATGACAGAATTGTCATTTTTGAGTAAGCTATAACTTTAAATAAAATAATATTGCCAATATTCTAATCATTCATCAGCAAAACATAAAAATAAAAAAAGTGAAAGTGAGTCCAACGATATTGTCCTTTTGTGTTGTTATTGCTTTAGTGGTGGTGTGGACTTTCCTATTTTCACAGAATTATGATTTGGAACAATTAGAACATTAGAACAACGATCAAAACTTTAGATTTATCATTATAGTTATTCTTGGTATGAACTGCCTTTAAGAATATTGCACTTTTTAGCTTATGCTAATAATGTTGACTTGATTTAGCTCACAATTTTAACTTTTTCACGTCAGTGTAATATGATGAAGTTCTGATGATTTATATGTTATTTGCAAAAGCAATACGATTTAGTCAGTATGCTCAATTCATTTTGAATGGCCGGCAGTGGAGTAAACAACCATTTTTGTCAGCATAATTGTTGAGATTGCAGCATTTCTCAGCAGTGGATAAAAGCCTAAATAAACTACCCCAACATTGATCCCCTAATGACTGCTGGTTGTAAGATCAGTCACTTATGAGGTTCCAATTCAGTTAGGATGCTGCCTAAGAAGGAAGCTGTCTATGAAGGCAGCTCACTAGGTTTAAAACAGAGCTACAGAGATTTGTTTATTAAGAACCCAGTTAGCAACAGGAAATAGGATTTGTTGTTGTTGTTCTGTTTCCTCTGAGACTGGCTTTGAGCTGATTAAACCATAAACAATAGTTTTCAGCAACACACTGGTAGGAGAGAGCAGATATTTTAGTATTCTTTTTAGGTTTATAGGGTGATAAAACGAGACTGTGCTGACATATGCGGGTGTCTGAAAATAGTGAGAGTGTAAAAATAGTCTTTGCTATACAGTTAATAGGGCAGAGAGAAAGACAGCTTATAATTTTTTTTTGCTAGATTTGTTTATGCATTTTACAAGAGACAAGTGCATTGCAGGTTACCGCCCCAAGCACTCTGTAACCACGGTAACCCGGTAAGGGGTGTGAGGTCATTACACCGAAAAGGTCAAATTTCAACAAATCTTATCAGCGGCTATTAAACTCAAAGCCCTTGGACAAAACAAACACTAATGCACTTTTAATGGAGACACACTCATCAATGTAGAGAAGTGTGTGTTGACATGCAATGCTTCTGAGTTACAGAGCGTGTGAATATGCGTTTTGCGGTTGTATCATTTTCTTTTACTGAATTTTATGCAAACAAAAAACAGGATTATATAATTAGTCTCGTTTTTTAAAGTAAATAAATAAATAAATGCTCATAATAATTTAAAAACATACTGTTTTCAGAACTGCAAAAACATTTCATTCTGTACTTTCACATCTTTCATTGACGTCTTAAAGGCACAGCAGCAAAAAACAAACAAACATCCAATTTAATGTGACTGGTGTGTGGGGCGATAATACAGTGTTGAGGGCATAGGGCATAAAGTTGTTGAACTGGATGAAGAGGTAAATTGCTTGTGAAAAACACATTGCCATGGGTACATGATAAAGCGTGGACCTCGGGATCATGCAACAACATGCTGTCGAATGCATAAAAAATGTTTGTGAAATGAGACCCACTTAACCTTTTAAATAAACTATCGCCTCGAAGTGTTCCACAGTCAAAGCTCATCACATATTGCCATCCGCAAAACCCTGAAGTATCAAGCGGATACCCGACTCGAAAGATAGGGCGTGAAAATACAAAAGAAAACCACGCCCCAACACCCCTCTCAATTGTAGATTCTAGCTCCATTGTGCAATATGTCACATAAGTATGGGGGGCTGAATTACAAATAAAATCATGTTTTATTCTCGTATAATTTGTTTAGTGTATAGGCTCTGTGAGATGATAACCAATTTACGATCAGTGATGTCTCTGGGTGCGTACATGTTAATCTGATTACAGATAGCACAGTTTATATACTCTGTGTGTGTGTTACAGGAATTCCACGTTTTGTATGAAGGTGTCTATGACTCTGTTGGTTGCTGATAATGACACAGCAGGATGTTATAACTCAAAACTGCGCTACACTGAGAAAGGAGAACTGGGCAAGAGTAAAGACATCTCCTGTCCTGATATCCAGGATTATGTTCAGCCTGGAGAAAAACCGCAGATAACGTGGTACAAGGTACAGTGGAAGATACTCCGAGGTGAATTCACTAAACAGTTGCGCCGTTCAGTGCACAAACCAGCATCTTATTCACAAAACACCTGCGATCTAGCATCACGGCAGCTGCCCCCTGAGAATTTAAATGAAGTCATTGTCGTTCTTTTCAGTGCAAACACACCTCCTTTTTATGCAAATTAGGGTTATTATACTTTATGCCAGTAAGTCAGTGCTATTTGCCGAGGGCAATTAACATTGTGCTTTTACTGTGCATGCAAACTGTAAACAGAAAATTATTTAAAATAGACTGTGTATGTAAATTCATTTTCAATCAATCATGCCAGCAGTAATTTATCAAATGATGATTATAAAGTGTTATAAAATACATTTGAGAGCACTTTCTGCATTTTAAAGAACCGATTCAGTTGTCTGAATTGCAGCAGTGACCCACAAGATCAGGAAGTCCAGTCTGCAAATTGTTTAGCACTGATTTTTCTGGGCCGTGTTTGTGCCGTTGCTTGATTTGCATGCTGTCAGCAAGCGCAGTTTATTCTTATTGAATTCCCCTCTGAGTTTTTTCATTATGACGGTATATGCAAATGTATATGGTGCAGTTTTGTCTCTTTGTTTCTATATTATTTTTCTCTTTTTCTCTTTGCCTGCGGGTGTGCAGGAGTGTAACGTGCAGCAGTGGAGGAGCAGCGTGCTGCAGACCACAGACATGCTCTCCATACAGGAAGTGAAGGAGGATGACATCGGCAACTACACCTGTGAGCTGGTTTTTGGAGGCTTCCAGGTGCGGAGGACGACCTATCTGAGCGTGACAGGTAGTACAGTGTGATGTCTCTTCAGTGTGCGTCTGTGTGTGAGAGCACTTGCTGTGATACCCGGTTGTTTTTTGAAGCGTGAGGTATTAGTCTTCCTTTTGCTTCTTATTTGGTTTCAGTTGCATTCACTGTGCTGTGCTTTTGTTAACAGTGACTTTCCTGCCTGTGTCATTAATGCACAAGTTTTTCAGTGAATGAAACTTTTAAGTCTGTTCCTCATAAAAAGCTTTCATATGATTTCAGAAGATTCAAAATATAGTGCATGAGTCATATGGACTACTTTGTGTGGTTTTCAGAGCTTAATAGTCAGAGTCATCATCCATCATTTGTATCATTTTGTGTTCCATGGATGAAAAAAAAATCATACGATTTAGAATGAGAGTCTGATTGTTTCTTTCATTCATTTTTTGGATTTTTTAAAGAAATTTTCTAATCTATAATCAAAAAGTTAGATGTATTTTTGCAACACAGAATGTATACAGAAAATAATTGAACAATGTAGGATAGTTGCAAAAAGTTTTTTTATTTCATTAGTTTTAATTGTGGTAACTATTTCTTATTCAACGAAAAAAGTGAATACAATGAAACCACAAACACTAAGTAAACCCCATCCTGCATTGTGAGTTAAGGCCTGTTCACACCAAGGACGATAACTATAAAGATAACGATATAGTTCTAAAAATCGTTCTCAATATTAAAGAATAGCAGAGTCCACATCACAGCTATAACGATAAAGGCACAGAGAAACGATATCATTGGAATCACTTCCAGAACTATTTTTTTCCAGCTAAGGAACGATACACTGACGCCCAATCAGAATCCATCATGCTATAATGAGCTTGTTATAGCAGGATGGATTCTGATTGGGTGTCAATGTTTGTATAGTTCATCAGCTGCAAAAAAAATCATTCTGAAAGTCGTTATCGTTTATCATTATCTTTATAGTTATCGTCCTTGGTGTGAACGGGCCTTTAAGTCCGTTAGGCCTATAAAGATAACTATAAAGAATAAGATATTAGCGTCCACATCAGCGGACGATATCGTCTGTTTATTCTAAGCGCACACTTGTCTGCCGGATGGCATGTAAGTTGCCTTTATATTTTATGACTTCTGAAATGTCTTTTTTCTGTTTTTCATCATAAATTGTATGGTAAATCATAGTTTTTACATGCAAAAAGCATTCATTTGACTAAACCTTTTTACTTGGTTACAGTATCTTTTTTACAGTTTATGGATAAAACATGCAAAGAATGTTTTGCCCAGACTGGCACCATGCACATTTTCTTCAGAAAAGTTTAATTTAGTGCCACAGAAATTACAAACTGTAGCTTTAAATACATTTTAATGATAGATGTGGTGATGAAGTGGTTAATGTTAACACAGCTGTTTTTTATTATTATTATTCATATTAATATTAATATTATTCATAAGCTTTTGGCCTTTAGGATAGTCGAGAGAGACAATGAGGGGGAATGAGATCGAATTATGACACAAGGCCAGATCTGTGTTCCCGTGAGCAAAACTGCACATATGTGTCGTGAACATGTGCACTACCCACTACACACATTTGACCTCTATTACTGCTCTACTCACACAATTACAGAGATAGAGAGAGAGATCGAGAATGACATTTATACACACACAACACTAAGACGGCAACGGAAAGGTCATTTTAGTCTATATTTTTATGTTTAAACATATCTGTCTACCATTAAACAGATTCTTATTGGTCCCTTGCGAATTCGGTCCTTTCTGCCACTATAGCAGGTCAATAAAACGGCACGTACAGGTGAAAAGAGGTCAGACGTTATTCTCTCTCCCTTTCTAAGCCCTCATTCAGTTGAAACCTATTAAAACACTCTGCGCCTCTCCTCCCGTACTCATTTAAAGCCTATTTTAGGACGGCATTAGACTCTCAGGGACGATTTCCTGGATGGAACTTATAGTCCAGGACGGCAAATGATTCTCAATGGAAAAGCCACCATTAACAGTAAAATTTAGTCCGTAGCTCGATTTAACCCTCGTCACGGAGGCAGAGTTTTGATGTTAGGAGTCGTAGAGCAGTTACGGCAGAATCATAGCACTATAGCTCAATTTGTTGGCTCTATAATTGCTACAGAAGCTTGCCTTGATGGTACATCTCTGCAGCGGGTTATCTGGTGGAGCTGCCTGTGCGCCTGAGGGAGGAAGTTAGCAAAAGAACACGGAATTATTTTCTTGTTTTGAGTGCTTACAGACAGTCTATTACTGCGGACATGCTTTTCGACAACAAAGAATGGAGCGCTCGTGCATGTCTGAAAATTTGAAGCGTGAAACTGACCTACAAAAATACACGGCCCATGATGTGAATCAGTGCTATTGTACATCCTCTCTCGAGGCAAAGGGCCAAAAATTTGTTTTAAACAGTTAATCATGCGCATTGCACACACAAATAATGAAGAAATTACTTCCTGGGTGAGCGTGATTGTTGTGTAGTTGGGTGTAAACTCTAGATATCAGTCAAAAAGAGTGTTACATTTTTTACAGCTGAAGCACGTGCTTTGCTATTAGCGTTGGAATATATTGAAAATGCACAACAAAAGGATTCTATAATTTGTACGGACTCTAAATCATGCCTTCAAGTACTGGACTCTTTAAAGACTGATCATCTTTTGATAGATTGTATTTTAACCAAAGTGGACCATCTACAGAATCAATTCTATAGTATTATTTTATGCTGGGTTCCAGGCCATGTTGGGCTTTCAAGAAATGAGCGAGCTGATGCAGCTGCAAAGGAGGCTTTTAATCAGGAAGTAAACACATGTCAAATTCCTCCCTCAGAGATCAGACCTATTATTAATCGTTATAAGTGGCAAGAAGAGTGGGATAAATGTACAAATAATAAATTACATGAAATACATCCGGAAATTTCAAACAGATTTTTAATCTCTTTTAAAACTAGATTTGATCAAGTGGTATTTACCAGATGTCACATAGGTCATACAAGACTGACTCGTGCATTTTTGCTTAAAGGTGAAGGCCCTACTCAATGCATGTTCTGCAAGATTCCCCTTTCTGTCAAACATGTTTTATTGGACTGTCCAGCTTTTAATGCACAGAGAAAATCTTTTATGAAATGAACTCACTTAGAGTTTAGTAAAATTTTGCCAGGAAATGTTGTTAATGTAAAAAATCTTGTGTGATATAATTTTTGTTTGTTTGTTTGCTGGTTTTTGTTGTATTTGTTATACTTGTATTTTTTAATTGTTTTTGCCCTGAAAGTAGCCTTAGATGCTGACATAGCATCAAATAAATATATACTACTACTAGATATCAGTCACAGAAGCTGATTATTATAGTAATGGGGCAGAGAAATAGTTCAAGCTGGTTTTTAACAGTGAATAAGTGGCCTTTCAGTACAGTATGTGTGCTGTTATGTATATATATACGTCATGCTCTTGGAGAGTCTGATGTCCTGCACGTTGACCTGGCCGGTCTGCTGCCCTCTCTCTCACCCAGTGATTCATCATGCTTTGCCTGTAGTCGAAGAAAAAAACATATCGTTTTACAAAGACACAGAAAAAAAAAAAATTTAGCTGAATGTATCTGTTTTTTTAAATTAGATAAATGGCAACAGAGAATATAAAATCATTAGAAATGGTTGAGGTGCTCAGTAATGAATACAAGCATCAGATTTTTTTTGCAATGAGGAACACTTAATGGGACAAATCATGTTTTTTGATATCACTTCATTATATTCATTATATAAGGCTATCAAATAATGACAAATTTTATTTATGTAGGTATTTTATATATCCACTAGTAATAATATGATATTATATTATATTATATATCATTATTATTATATTTATTAATTATATTATAAAACACTTCATATAGGGAACTAGTCTTCACAATTAACTATTTGTATTAGCATGCCTATTATAACCTATTGGCTGTTTCTAGTACTTATTAAGCACATATTCTGTATAAACAATCCTCAACTTAACAACTGACCTTCTACTATTATAAGCAGCAAATGTAAATATTAATGGTTTTGTAAAGCAAGAATGTACCTTAAAAGTCAAGTGTAAATATAAATATAATAGAAGATAATATAAATATAATGTAATTTTTTATGAGTGACGTGACATGTGGCCTAGTATGGTGACCCCTACTCGGAATTAGTGCTCTGCATTGAATGTAATGTAATATAATTAATATAACTAATATACAATTTATTATATATAAAAAAAGATTCAGCTAAAGAAGAGTAACTTTAGAGTGTCAGAAACTTCCAAACACTTTTTATTTTCTAGCACCCTTCAGTTTATCAAAACTACAATGTAATTGAATTATTCATTATTCTGGTTACTCATTATTATTTTATTTTACTTCAGGCCTTTGCTTTGAGCATGCCTTGGTAACCACATGCTATATAAATTCTCTTTTTACATATTAAAGTTGGTTTCATGTCTCAATAAAATTCAAATTTTCAAATGAATAAGAATGTCCTTGAAACTACAGTAATTTCACCTATTTAAAAAAAATCACAAATCGTCCTAGTCAGCAATGCGATTAAACTAGAGAACTTTTAATTAAGCTAACCTGATTCTGAGAAAAAAAAGACCCCTATAATCTCTTATTTGTCACTTTTTTTTATTTCTGCTTAGGAATTTTAGAAGACTTTTAGAAGAGGCGTCCAGCTTCCGGATGCAGAGCTGTGTGTGCGATCTGGATGAAGTAGCGCTTGCAGAAAAACAGTTTCCAAAAGTAGCTTGCATTTCCTATTGCTATTTTAGTACAGACAATGTGGTTTCCATGGACACTTGCGTGGTGTCCATGCCAACGGCAGGTTTGGAGCAGTGAAAGCTTGTAAGCGTGTGTTCCCGGGTGGGACTTGCGGTGGAGCAATCCAGGGACAATGCCAACCTTCCTGTACCTTTCCCACGTGTACCAACCCGTGCCCTTCTCACTGAATCTCCATGGAAACGGTCAGGCGAGGGCAGTCGCCCAGATTCGATCCAGTCACCCATAGATGACAGAGGGGTTTGTGGGTTACAGGGGTACTATAGATGGCTAGGGAAGCGCTGCTGAGTGGCAGGGTATTAAGTGGTTACAAGATGATACACAGGTAAGAGTGCGTTTTGTTTGTTTATCCATTGATCTCCATGTTGATTGGAGCCCCCGTTGTCTTAAAATCCCCTATAGTGCACTGGGGCTGCCGTAGCACGTTCTTTACACATGCTCCCAACACCTTGCATCTGTCAAGTCTAATCAGGGCAAGATAAGTGTGTGTGTGTTTTGTGTGTGTGTCGGTGTGTGTGTGTGCACATGTGCCCGTAATCAGTAGAGAGTTATGTAATCATATTTAATTAAGGATTAATTACAGATGCCGCTAAGTGAGAGTGCGACAACGTAACTCTCTCTTAGTCACCCAATAACACACACACATTTATTTTCTGTTATGTTGAGGGCATTCTGTTGACTGCTATTGTTTTTATTATTATTATTATAATTTTTATTATTCGGCCATATGCTAGCGTCGTACCCAAATCTGTTTTCTTTCTTATCTAATTACATACTTACATATAATTTTTTTAATTTTAGGTAGCATGACCATAGTATTGAAATGCCCAATTTGTGTATTAATTAGTTTAGGACAATTTTTGATACATATTTTTAATCATACAGTAATTAGATGGATTTTACTCCATTTCGATAATAATATAATATGAACATGAATATATTAACTCCAAATGTAATATCTTTTCATTTAGATTTAGTGCCCAAGTTATGCTTTCATTATTTTTTACTCATTTGTATGTAAAATACGTTTAATAATTATAGCAGGATTCTGCATACGATATACTATAGTTAATATTATTTAGAATCAGTACAAAATTTGATATTTTTTAGTTAGGTGGAAGGACCATGTACTGAAAACGCAGAACGCCGTTTTATGATTTATTTTAATAACCATTTTTACACATTTATTAATTCTACAGGATCAGTTTTTTAAATCTATGAAAAGTAATTATTAATGTTATGTTTCTTAATGGCGGAGGGGACTGAGTTGTTTTTCATATTGTAAATATGTGATGTACAATACAAATGATTATCCAGAATTCTAAATCAATTTGTATTATTCATATAATAAAAGAATACAAAAATGTGAATTTTTTCATTTAGGTGAAATGCACAATTATTTTATTACATGTTTTGATGTAAAATACATTATATTCGGATTTTAATGGATTTTACATACATTTTTATTATATTAGTACTACAAAATGTAATATATCTCATTTAGGTTTAGGCAATCACATATTAAACAACTTGAATGACTTACTAACATTGGTTAAAGCGTTATTTTTGCTTTTTTTCCTATCTTTTTTTTTTTGGGACATATTTTGAAATATTTCAAATATATTGAAATACTATCCAGATTGCTCACAATCCTGTCTCACTTGTTATGGGCCCCTCTGGACTTTTAGTTCCCAAGAATCATTCCCACCTTTCACCCCATTAGCTCCGGCCCTGCACACACACGGCAGTAATACACATTCCACGTTTTTTACATTCCACTCCAGTAGTTCTTCCCCTCAGAGCTTCCTTTTATCTCACAGTTTATTTCTCAAGGACATCTGAACAGGAATAATGCACAGCATGAAAATCTCTGTCATCACTGAATATAGAGTCAGATATTCTGAATGCTCTACAAAAATGAATCGTATCCAGCGCAGTGTGCTGCAGTGATCGCAATGAATACATTCTCGTGTCTTCCCAAGCATCAAATCTGCCCTAGTTTCGCCAGCGAACCGTGCGCTCTGGCTGATGCTAGGACACTTTTGCAGGCTAAAGATCACACAGGGTTTATCTTGTAGTTTAAGCTGCTGCTAAGTAAGGCCGCAAGGTGTGCGTTACAAGGTGTGCGTACAAGGTTCTCGGGCCGTTTAAGGTGCATGATTTTGATTAGCCGTTCCCTTGTTTTGGGTTTATCTGTAATGGAAAAATAGTGTTACAGTAGTCAGAGTGCCACGTAAATGATTTAACCTACACTGCATACTGGCTAAGAAGAGTTATGCAATATGAACAATGTTGGGAGTAACGCATTACAAAAGTAAAAATATTACAGTAGTATATTACTTTTTACTGTAACACAGTAATATAACGCATTACTAATCAAATTTAGGTAATATTATTACGCGTTACAATCTCAGTAACGCAAGTTACAACAACATATTTTAACTCAAAATTAAGTGGTGAATTTACTAACACCGCAAAACAGCACCAGAGAAAAAATTCTGCGGGTAAAATAGTTTGTTCTCATTCCCAGAATTCCCTGCGTTACATTTCAAATTTGATGTTTTTTTGTTGAAATAACTATGTTTCTTCTTAGTTTTTTCTTATCAGTTTTGTATAGGGTTGTGTGTTACACCTAATGTTGTTAAATGAATGTTTATTGCATATTTCAGTTTCATGAGTGTCACCATGATGGTGTTTAGTGTTAGTGTGAATGACACTGTGCACCTTCTATACATGTTATTACTTAATAGCTGCTTGTGATGGGCTTTGGTTTATTTTTGACTTTCTCATCACCACCTGCATTTGGTGGTTATCAGTGTATTACAAAGGTACAAAACAGATTTCAGTACTTCAATAGGTTGGTATATTAACATTATATCAGTTAATGAAATTGCGGTATTTAACTGTAAATTTAAGTTAAAACCGTAAAACCGAAAACGTTGCTACCATATTTTTTACGGTAAAATTCCGTCACCACAGCTGCCGTTTTTTACTGTAAATTTACGGAATTTTTTTTTACAGTGTACATCTGAGCAACATTTGAAAATAAAAATCACACCACAAAGAATTTTTAAATATTGGCCGAATCGATTGTGTTCCACAAATCCACATGAATGTGTCAAACTAGAGGAAATGGACAGACTAATTGCAAAGTGAATAACTCTCCCACTCAGATGACATCACTTTCTGTCAGGTTCAAATCAAAATAAACTTGAAATGATCTATGAATGAGACGGTTTAAATTAAATGTTGTGAAATAAAGCTGCAGCTCTCTGTCTGCTATCATCCTGACAACATGACATTTGATGATCCAAAAAGATGTCTGTTAATAAAAAATAGCCAAACAACAATTAACAAATTAAAATTAAACAAAGTATAGTTATATTTCTGAAGCAATGTAAAGCCTTTTTGTGAAAAAATTATGTTTTTCTAAATGGTTATAACAAATTAAACAATCTGAAATAATTAATGCACCTAACATTAAAGGGAGAGTCACCCAAACATGAAAATTCTGGCAGTAATTACCACCCTCATGTTCGTTCCAACCTGGAAGACCGTCATTCATCTTCCGACACAAATTTAGAATATTTTGATGATTCCGAAGCTCTCGAACCCGGCATAGACATCAGGATCCTAGCATGTCAAGGTCCAGAAACGTAGCAATGACATCGTTAAAATAATCCATGTGACCTCAGTGGTTCAACCGTAATTTACGCAGCGACAACAAAAACTTTTCTGCGCAGAGAAACAAAATAATGCCTTTATTTAACATTCTCTCCTTCACTTCACCCTATAGCCCCATTTTGGAGTTTGCACATCGGAAAACCACATATAGCTGTCTAGCTCAGCAGCACCATACCGGATAGGCTGTTTTTATGTTGTTTACGCTCTGCGATCTAATGTAAACAACGTTATCCACGTAACATAAGTTGCATACTTGTGTTACGTATGTGAGAGCTCTCAAAATGTTCTATAGGTGACATGAGGGTACAATTGTTTTATAACGTCTTATGTTTTTTTCAACGACATTACGGTGAGTAATTATCATGACTGATTTTCATTTTTGGGTACTAGTCCTGTAAACTTTTTTTAAAAATACTTTTATATTGCAATAATTTTGCATTAAATTTTCAAATTAATGTAGAAACAACATAAAGTCAGTATATTTTTTATATTTGTTTAATGACATCTTTTTTATCTTTACTGAAGGCGAGTATCACTGATACCAGTACTAATTGTTTGTTTGTATTTTTAATATTTAACCATTTACTATACCCATTCAGCATTACAGTATAATTGAGAGCCAAACAACAATTAACAAATTAAAAGTCAAGTATGCTTATACTGTATAACTGTAGTTATTATTTCTGAAGCAATGTAAAGCATTTTTGTGAAAAAATTAATCTTTTTTCTAAATGGTTATAATTTATGCAAAACAAATCTGAAATTAATCGCAATTAATTGCATCTAACATTAAAGGGATAGTTCACCCAAAATGACAATTCTGTATTAGTAATTGATAGTTATCCTTTTAATATTCGTTATTATTATAAAAATTAAATAACATCTAATTTTAGTGAACTTAAAACAATCTTCACATACACCCATTATAATAAATGTCATATTTACCTTTGCCCCTCAGCAATTAGGAAATATACAGAAACAAAACTGACGACATAACTATGATATTGCATGCTCGTAGTTTCTCTTGCACTTATGAAATACGTATATGAAGTATAAACTAGGGAATTATATACAGTGCACCGGCGCATTTGTGCGTGCAATTGAAGAGCACGTGCTACGAGCTCAGTATGACGGCTGACAGGACAGGAAAATTCGTTTTTACTGACATATGGCCTGACAACATCTCATCTGGCCGCATTTCACTGTTGTTCTACTGAAGCTCCCTTGTTACCTGTACCTTTTCTGGGCTGTTCAATATCAATAATATCATATAAAAATATATTAAAAATGTATTTATTATTACTATTATTATTAATATTACTATTCCAATAATATGCCATTTAAATGGTTGTGTGTGTGTGTGTGTGTGTGTTTGCAGTGGCGTCCAAAAATCTATTGGACCACTAAGTCACACTAAGCCCCACAATTGTATGAATGTATTGCAATTAGCAATTTCTAACATATTTACTAGCACTTCTAACCAGCTGATTCTGGTCATTTTAAGTGGAGCAGAGTCAGTTTCCCCTCAATTTCACACAGTGCATCTAGTGATTCTGTTCCATTCAACCTCAGAAATCGAACTGTGAACGTCCTGCCTGAAAAGTGCAACAGAGCAACCACTCAAATTCAATTCCACTTGGAAATTTGTACAGTTTCTAATGCATAGAACTATCTACAATTTTACATGCCCATTACTTTGGGCCCTAAGACATTTGTGAAAAATGTGTGTTTTGGCCTGTGTATATGTAGCTGTGTCTGTGGGTAGTGTGTGTTTGTGGTGTGTGTGTGTGTGTGTGTTTGTGGTGTATGGTGTGTGAGAAGAAGAGTTGTGAACCTCAGAGGGAGCCTGTGCTATCACACCTCTCCTACTCGCAGTCTGTCAATATATCAGTCTCAAACTCCGTGAACTCATCTCACACACAGAAACTACTCTACGCATGTGTGTGAGTGTGTGTCTGAGAGAACGATAATACACACAGAGCATGGAGGAATTTAAAAGCGGACTGATTCTTGTAGTTTTTTCTGGGTTGTAGCTTCGCTCCCGCTGTGTGTAACCAGTCTCCCCACCGCGCTGGCCCGAGTGTTTTTATTTCTCTCCTCTTCTGCATCACGCCATCCTTCCGTCACACTCATCCCTCGCTTCAGAGCCAACCCACATTTCCACTCTATCTCTCTCTTTTCATCTCCCTCTGTATTCCACTCTCTCAGGGACAAATTCACTAAACAGTCGTGTCATTTTTTAATCCGCTATTTCAAGGCAAAAACCAGCTTCTAACGAATCACAATCAGGTCTAACCATTTTGATTCTTTTTTTGTGCAAACACCTCCTTTCCATCTGAATTCAAAACCGATTTGGTGAACGCTAGTGAATTGGGTGCTAAATCAACACAGACAGTGTTCGCAAATAAATGGTGCTGTCAGTGGACGCAGTTCAATCTTAGTGAATTCTCCTCTCTGTCTCGCTCTTTCTCTTTTTACTTTTAGACATAGAGACGATAGCATCTTCATTTTGAGGGTGTTTGTCATGGTTGTGGGTTCGAGTCGTGGTGAAACTACATTGCTCATTGCTTAGATTAGCTGTGTAATTTGTTCTACCAGACAGCAAGCAATTTGTATGGTGACTCATCCTCTCTCTCTCTTTCTCTCTTTTCTCTCGTCCTCTCAATCTCCACGTGTCCTCAAGCTGCGTTTAAAGCATGTTATGATAGTTACAGTCTCGACAGGCTCATTAAAGACCCTCATATTCTCAAAAAAATATTTTAAAGGTATAGTTCACCCTAAAATTGCAAATTATTTTTCATCATTTGCTCACCCCCATGTTGTTTCAAACCCGTCTTCTGTGGTACACAAAAGGATTATTCTAAAGGCTTTGCTGGCTGCATTTTCCGTGCAATTACAATGAATGAGGACTGAAGTAAAGAAAAAAAGTAAAGTAAAGGTGTGCTGTATTACAACTATCCGAAGTCATTGATGGCTCTGAAGAATAACCAGACCAAAATGAATGTTATTATTCACTTCTTGTTTATCACGTGGACCTAGGGTATTTTTGTAATAGCTGTTTTGACCACTGCCATGTGCTGTATGGTAATTGTTGTGCCTCACAATAATGTGCATGTATTTTAAAATTAAATTTTTAAAATAGATTTTAAATTTTAAAATAGATTTAATTTCTTTTATTTCCTCTTTTATTTCCTTCTTTTATTTCCAAAGTTTTATTTCTGAGGAGCCTTGCAAATTTATTTTTACAGTCATCCCCATTAGAAACAATTACAGTTTGAATAGGGTTGTAGTTTCAAGAATCATATCAGTCCAGTTTGTAAATGAATCAGTTTTGTGAACTGGATCAGCTGATTTATTGAAGATCAAGATCCAACTCAACTTAAATTTCTGTCTTAAACAAAACAATTTCTTAAAACTATCATGTGACTTTAGAAATATAGAACGAGTTTGTGCCTGGTGTCCTTTTTGAAGCATCAGTCTGTAAAAACGTTTTGTTTTTTTAAATATTTTGTTTTCCACTGAACAAAAAAATTAGAATAGGTAAATAATGACCAAATTTTCATTTTTGGTTAAACTACCATATGTGACCGTGGAGCACAAAAGCAGTCTTACGTCGCTTGGGTATATTTGTAGCAGTAGCCAACAATACATTGTATGGGTCACAATTATTATTTTTCTTTTATGCCAAAATCATTAGTATATTAAGTAAAGATAATGTTCCATGAAGATATTTTGTAAATTCCTACTGTAAATATATCAAAACTTTATTTTGATAGTATAGGCATTGCGACGGACCTTTAACTTAAGCTTTTTAACTGTAAAAGGCACTTTTATATTTAGATTTTTTTTGACACCCTCAGATTCCAGATTTTTAAATAGTTGTATCTCGGCCAAATATTTTCCTATCTTAACAAACCATACATCAAAGGAAAGCTTGTTGATTCAGCTTTCAGATGATGTATAAATCTCAATTTCAAAAAATTGACCTTATGACTGGTTTTGTGGTCCGGGTCACATATATTTTACAGAAAACGGGTTGCACATGGGTCAAAATGTTTGCATTTTTGAGAGGGAAAAAAAACCGCAGATAAGTTGCATCAGTGTATAAGTCCCATTTTATTGTTATATTCAATCATGTAAAAGTTGCAAACATTATAAACACTATAAACATTTATTTTAGTCCCCCTCATTCCACAACAAATCCTTTAAATTTAATGGTATTCAGAACAGAACAGGAATGAAAAATATAAGTATAAAAAAACATACATTTATTATAAACGTCAAACCCAAAACAAATTTATTTAAAATAAAACTGAAACTACCGGGCTGATATATGGTACTGCAAATGCACCCTTAAAAATGCTCAGGTACCTCTTTCATTCGGCACAAATCTAAATGTGTGTATTTTGCGCAACTTTTGCATGCTTGATGTTAATTGCTTTAATATAAGTCACTTTAGAATATAAATCACAGTGCTTTTCAGGTGATAAAAAAAAACTATTTATATTCCATAAAATAGGGTATTCCTTTAAAACAAGTTGTTAATATCCAAAAACAAGCACTAGCACATGACCAATGTTATTTATTGTTGAATTTTCATCATACAGTTACATTGTGATATACCGTTACCGTGATATTGGTTTTCTTACACAGTGATTTACGATTTTTGTCATACCGTCCATTTCCAGTGAACTAATGTGTCTATTTCCCTTACAACTTTAACAGGGAAATGCGCAGCATGGGTCAGCAGCGAGATGTGTATATTCCGAAAGTGTAATTCATTAATTTGCTGTTTGCTATCCGTCAGTCACCCGGAATAATCCGTTGGGAGGGGCCAGTGAGCTTTCCTCCGCAGAGTGAAAATTGGATTTTGGATGAGCGATCGCGCGGCTTAAACTTCCACCAGCTCGCTGTCTATTAAGTGCACCCCCCACATCACACACACACACACACTTGCAACCCAGAACCAATCTAGAGCCATGACAAACACACACAAATATACATCCTCGAGTTTTAAGAGTTACAAGCCAAATTCAAATGCACACGTATGCAGCCACTGTGACACGGTGTGTGTAGTATTACCTACAGCAATCCTATGCTTGAGAAAAGCCGACTGAACAAACACAGTCAGCATAATCACCAGAGAGAAAGACACGTACACACCTCTGACTCGAAGGAAATGAGCTGGAATTTGGAGCATCGTGCCCACATGGGGAGAGGAAGATCTGGAGAGAGAGGGATGTGGGGAGGATTGATGGATAGGGAAAAAAAATCAAGAAGAACAAAAACGAGAGCACTGGGGAGACCAAGACAATTCTCGCTGAGATGTTGATGGCGAGATGCTGGAGTTTACTCATCCAATCACGAACGTGTGGGCAGAGAGAGGGAGAGAGTGTGTGCTTCATCAGAGGTGCTTGATGTCACTTAGTAAAAATAACGCTGTGGGTGTGTGTGTGTGTGTTTCAGCTCCTCTGACTGAAGAGCCCCCCAGGATTCTCTTTCCCTCTGAAAACAAGCTCCTCACCATGGACGTGCAGCTCGGTAAGAACAGCTTCTGCTTGTGTACATGTGTGTTGGGAGGAGAGTAGGGGAGGGGAGAGGGGTTGTTCGTAATGCCATGTACTATTTTTTTAAGAACGTAGTATGTAATATGCTGTGCGCAGTATGCAAATTTTCTGAATGCATGGATTACCCGGATGACCTGCTACATTTGTTGAAATGTGCAGTGTAGAACCACAGCACACTGCGTGGAATAGTGTATCCCATGATGCACTGCACTCGACTTGACCATCTATTTGCAGGGTGACAAAAGAACTGGAGGCGATATCAATCATGGTTTTTCACATTTTTGTCTGGTTGAACCATTTTTTGAAGGGTCTGCCAAAATGTTTGAACAAACCTGGATTACAAAATGGAAATAAAAAGAATGCCCACTAAATTAAAGGTTCAAACAGTTGCACTATTGTAGCCAAAGTGTTTCTGAATGAAATCCACTTTCTTGTCATATCACTCGCATCTTAAATAATCAAGTGCCGAGGGCATTATTTGTGTGTTTTTTTTTAGGGGGCACTAGCGGCCAATGGTGCTTCTGCCAGGGGCTATACACTATGTCAATGTACATTATCATTTTAAAGTTTGGGGTCAGTGATTTATTTTTATTTTTTTTATTTTAAAG